>LTDI01000320.1:0-72976 GCA_001654545.1 Fusarium agapanthi
CCCCCCCCCTTCTTGGCTTGTTTCCAAGTCTTCCAGGGATCGGATTATAGACCCCACCAACTGCCCGCTTCTCTTCTTGACTAAAGGAAGAGGGTAGCCTTCGTTCATCCATTCATTCATCTTTATCTCTGGTGCATTTGCATTTCTTAATTCTACCTTGCCTTGCCTCGCCTTACCTTGCCTTACTCACTCCCACACTACACTACACTACACTTCTCGGTCCTAGGTCGCTTCGCCCCCCGAGACCCTTATTTAGCTGAAGCTAGACTTCCACTGGCTACTACTATTCTCGATATAACCAACTCCAGGTCCCCCTTCTTCCCAATCCATCCATCACTTACTCACTCGAATCTAATTCTCGATCTCTTCACCATGGCCTTATGAGCCTCGCTCAGCCTTTCTTTAGCCCTGCGTCTCCTGAGATGACGTCGACTACCCCGATCAACGCCTTCGCTATGCATGATTCCAGGACTGGCGACCGGACGCCATTACATTATACAATGAAGACTCCTGCACGACACTCTCCTGGCGGACAGTCTCATTCTAATAAAATTTCCCACTCACGATCTAATTCGTATAACATCAACCACTCCCATTCTCACTCTCAGACAATCCGACCAACCAAGTCAACAAAAACATCGACTCCTCTCGCCTCTCCCCGGATGCCATACTCGGTCGGCCAGAATCACCCTCCGCCCAAGCTATCGCCTCGCGTGGTCTCCGACAACAGATCACCAAGTCCTAACTATTTTGGCCTCATCGTCGAATCAGCCAATGAACGTGGAGACTCCTCCTCAGGACTCCCTAACGAGAATTGGAGCCCTTCATCATCAGTGAAATCCTTCCAGGCTGCGATTCCCAAGCAGGTCCCTCTTGATGCCAATCCCGAGTTCGAGGCCTTCAAGAGACAGGCTGACTTCAACCGCGGCAAGTCGTTTGCTCTCTCTACCAGTCACTATGCCCAGCCGTCAGTGACATCAAATGGAGTTGCACCTGTGCGCCCTCGACCTCCTAGATGGCACACCCATGGAAGTGACATTGGCGGCCCATCGCCCTTTGGCCGTGGCTTGAGCTCTGCCAATGTTCGGCCAGCCAGCCGAATGGATGTGGACCAGGATAGCCTAGGAGACTCGGCCTATGTGTCATCAGACTCGAAGCGTAACTCTGAATCATCTCTCTATGGCCATGTTCCCGCTCTTCACATGCCTCGATTCGACTCCCCGCTACCAATGGACGCTCCACAGCAAAGAACGAGTCTAACTAGATCTGAAGATCGAGACCCTCGGCTATCTATAATGGAACATCGCCCGGATCCTCTTGATACTCGAGATATTAGACGCTCTGCAACAATACCAGCAACTCTGGAACCAGGACAGCCTCACATGATCACAGGCCAACAGCTACGGGATATTCTTCAGAGTGTAAAGCCGGAAAGACTGCTTATTCTTGACCTTCGATCATCACAGAACTACGCCCAGTCCAGAATTCAAGGTGCTCTCAACCTTTGCATACCCACTACACTTCTTAAGCGAGCCACCTTCAACATTCAGAAACTCAAGCAGACTTTCCAGACTAGCTCTGACTCAGAGAAGTTCTCTACTTGGCAAGACACTGACTACATCGTTGTTTATGATGCTCACGCCTCCGATAAGCGCGATGCTATTACCGCTCAGAACATGATCAAGAAGTTTACGAGTGAGGGGTATGCCGGCGGCACCTGCATCCTCAAGGGTGGCTTCAACTCTTTTCAAGAGAACTTCCCTGACCTGGTCGATCACCAATCGGCAACTGGATCTCCTGGAAACCCCGGTCTTGGTCATGGAGGGATTGCACCTGTCATCGGCGGAGTCATGCTTCCCAATACCAGCAACGACGTGAACCCGTTCTTTTCCAACATTCGCCAGAACATGGACTTGGCTGATGGTGTTGGCCAATTGGATGTATTACGACCTTCAGCCCTTGACTCACCCTCTCTCCCCCGCTGGCTACGAGAGGCCGCCGCGAAGCCTGACCACGGAAAGAAGGTTTCGGACAAGTTCCTGCACATCGAAGTTGATGAACAATCTCGAATGAAGGCGGCGTATGCGGCTTTTAACCCCCACAACAACGATAAGCGAAGTCAAGTACAGCTCTGTGGTGTTGAAAAGGGAGTCAAGAACCGATACAAAGACATATTGCCTTTCGAGCATGCTCGAGTGAAGTTGCAAGAGAAGCCCGAAGGTTCATGTGATTACATCAACGCAAGCCACCTTAAAGCTTCCCGAAGCAACAAGCAGTACATCGCCACTCAGGGACCGCTCCCCGCCACTTTCGAGGTATGTTGTAAGCCACTTACACAATGCGAAAATTGACTAACGTCTATTCAGGACTTTTGGTCTGTCATTTGGCAGCAAGATGTGCGTGTAGTCGTCATGTTGACTGCAGAGTCTGAAGGCGGGCAGCTCAAGTGTCATCCTTACTGGAAGGGCAGAGACTTTGGAGCCATTAGACTCAAGCTTCTGTCTGAGAAGAAGGTATCTCTTGACATCGACAAGCATAGGTCCGACTCCCATCACATGCCATCGGCTTCGGCCAGCGAACAGGGACGCAGGCGCGCAAACACCACGACAACATTCGAGTCTTCGACACCTACACCGAGACCAACTCAAGGCCCCGCAGAGACCCCCTACGTAATTGTTCGCAAGTTTGCACTCTCTCATACCGCTCATCCTTTTGCGCCCATTCGAGAGATTACTCACTTGCATTTCCCGTCATGGCCTGACTTTGGTACACCTGCACAGCCATCGCACCTGTTGGCGCTGGTTGAGCTGGCCAATGTCATGCAGCGTTCTGCTCTGCCTGTTGAGACTTCTTCGGTGGTGGGATCCAAGATTACGTCACTTGAGTCACTCCCTATTACATGGTACGATGAACCCGAGGCCGACTCTCGGGCACGACCAATGCTGGTACACTGTTCCGCTGGATGTGGTCGTACTGGAACATTCTGCACTGTTGACAGTGTTATTGACATGTTGAAGCGTCAGCGACAGGCCAAGATGGATTCGGTACGATCTCGTGATCATGACGGAGATGTCAATATGGGCGAGAACGGGGACATGTCACCTCGCTCTACTAAGCACTTTAACTTTTTCACCCCTGGCCAGCGATCCAACATGGAGAAAAAGGTGGCCCGAGGCGGTGCAAACATCAACATCGACTGGTTATACGACGATAGCGTGGATCTTATCCAGAAGACGGTGGAGGATTTCCGAGAACAACGACTCAGCATGGTGCAGAGCCTGCGACAGTATGTTCTCTGCTATGAGACAGTCCTCGAATGGGTAACGAGGATGAATGAGCGAGCGTCAAGCGCTCCAAACGGACGACTACGAAGTGGCAGCCTCCGCCACTAAGATCAGGATGCATCACGAATAAGTAACGGTTATTATGGAGCACATCTGCATGGGGCACATGGAATAATGCAACAAACGGAACTGGATGGATGGTACAGGCGTTTAATGGTTCAGCTGTGTCTGATTCTATAAGGAGGCTAGCGCACCGAGCATGCAATGCTTACGAAAGGGACATTATAAAAATCAACGTTAAGGCGGACCTTGGCTTGATACTTACTATGAGTATGACTGGTTCTTAGCGGATTCTGTATAGTAGAACAAAAAGGTACGATGGAAGGGGAACGGAGCAACCTTGGAATCATTGGACTTGCATAGTAGGATCATGAAAGGCTACTTTGCGTATGCGATTGCCATTGCGAGAGATTCGTTTATGTGAGATGTATGACAACGGAATAAGTCAAGCTAATTTGCAGCATAATAACTTACACTATTGTCTTGAGAATGTGGAGCCACGTCTGAATCGATCACATATTATCGTGGACTTATGTGAGCCCATCGATACAACAACAATAGACAATGCTGTAATTCCAAATATATCGATTTCCTAATTGGTCGTTGTATCTATCACGCGAGATATCGAGGCGCATCTAGGCCCAATTGCAGCAAGTCACCCAAAATGGCACAATGCACAATCGCAATCTGGGCTCCAGAAAGCGTCACGGGAGGGGAAACACGTGTGATGACGTCGTATCGAGCACACATGCATGAATCTGGGGGGGGGGATGGGCTTTTCGGCAAACCAAAGATAGAAATGTCATGGCTGGGGTGAGAGACGAGACGGGCATGACCGGGCTGACCAGCCTGGGGGGGCGCTTCGGTACAACGGAAAAAGGGCCTCGTTTCAGTAAATCGTCGACTAGTAACAGTAGAAAAGGAAACGGATAAGATTAGGTGATTTGCAGAATTGATGTGATTGATAATCGTGGAGACATGGTTCTGGTGGGTTCTTTGGAATGGATTAGAGCTCATCTTAAGCTGACCTAACAATACTCGATTAGCTATCGTGGACTCGCTGTAAGCCAGTGAGCGAGTCCACTGGAGTTTAGTGGCCGAACCCCAGGCTGTCCAGCCCAGGGATCTTGACACATGCCCTGTCCATTGTCCACTGTCCACGAAGCCGGGGCGTCAAAGTTTCACAATGTTCCAAGGAAAAAAAAGGGTTCTCTCTCAAGTAATAACAAACAACAAAAGAAAAGAAAAACGTCCATGCTTTTGGTACTCGAAACTGGAACCTTCCCTCCTTCTTGTTAGCCCCCCACTTCCCTTCCCTTCCCTTCCCTTCCCTCCCACTCTGTACATATCCCTTTAAGGTAGTCGCGGCGCATGCATCCATCTCATTGTCCTTGAAACGGGTGCCTTCCCTATCGTCGTCGCAAGCAGGCAGTGGAAAGAGCGGCACTTGGAAGCCACCAACTGCATGCAACAGCGGGAAAGTGCGAGTCCAACGATAAGGAATTACACTTCATTGGTCTGGCTCCCCCGCCATCACCTGGCACTCACTGGCTGTCTTCTACTGTTTTCCCTCCTCCAACCTTACTCACTTCCGTTCTTTTCTCTTTCCATCTTATCTTTATTCACAATAGCCTGACGCTTCTGTAAGCTTTAATAAACGGCTTGTGCAATACTTATATTTGGTCTTCCGCATTCCCCTCGTTTCTGCTCATCTGCGCCTATATTATACGCATTCATCGCGACTTGTTGCGCTGTCTCTCATTTCAACCCTTCATCCATTCTTTGGTGGGCTCGTTTAGCGGATTTAAGACCTCTCCGTTTTAGCCTTTCGCTGCTGATTCAGAACCACCCACGGATCCCACTGCGCCACCAGAGTTGCCCAGACGAAACGCTCCTAGTCTCTCGACTCTACTTTACGCTTTCAGCGCCCAGCCTGACCTCAAACCGGCCTCCCCCGTTTGGGCGTCGACAAGACGAATCTCCCGCCCTGGGATTGACTTTACTTTACGTTTATCATTGATTTATTCTTTGGTAACTTCACAACACAATCATTCAGCGGTGGCCATGTCACATCTGCCATCAGCCGCCGACACGATGCGCCGTCTCTCCCACGACCTTGCGGAGCCTTCGCGCAAAATCGAAGAGTCCAATGGTGCGCCCTCAGACCATGAAATGGAGGATACACTTGATCTCTCCATGCCTCCTCCCGACGAGGAAGACGATGTCCTAGATGACGACCCTAGAATTTATACACCACCTCCCCACATTGCCGCTCGCTTCTATCGCCCGACGCAGGCCCGTCGCAGAGATTCGGCTGCCTCGTCGCGCCGCAACTCAATCTCGTCTGCTCACTCGCGATGCTCTTCTATTCAACCATCAAGTCACCGTGGAGGTGAACAGAGCAAGCATGTCGCACAACATCTTCGCCGCGCCTCTTTTCTTGAGGACCGCAGGGCGCGACTTGCCGATCGAGCGGCGCATGCCGAAAAGGTTCGCCTTCGAGCGGCCCTGGCTAAAGCGACCCATCGAGACACTTCACTATCGGAGGAGCGAGCCATAGCGGCACAGCAAGCCAGGGAGCGCAATTTGGCAGAGATTGTCGCCAATTGCGCGGATGAGGTCAAGAAGGCAAAGCAGGTTGCCGAATTTATGAAGGAGAAGCGAGAACAGGATATTTCCCGACTGAAGACTCAGATCGAGGAGCGAATGGCTGAGGCAGAAAGACGAAGGGAGGAACTACGAACCAAGAATGCGTCTAAGCGAAGTCGTGGGCAGAGTATTATGGCAAGGAAGCCCACAGACTCCATGCCCGATGTCGAGCAAGAGAGACGCAAGCCCACGGAAGATGAGGCCGCAAGGAGCATCCAGTGGTGGTGGCGTGGCTGCCTCCGAAAGAGAGCCATCTCCGAGTTCAACAACCTCGGCTTGACCGTGGATGGCATCAGAGATACACACTTCGATACTGTCGTAGAGCTCCTGGCTCAGGAGCGAGTTCTTGTCATCACGGCACAATTACTTGGATTGTGTGGTCTTGAGGAAGGTGAAACTGGTTCGGTTGGCGAGATGACTGCCGTTCGCACGTTTCTCAGCGCTTTCTTGATCCTTGGTCATCCTAATCAAGTACTCAGCAACAAAAACGACAATGGCGATGAAGACGTCGTGGATATACTCAATACTCACCGATTGCCTTCTACGGACCTTGCCAATCCTCAGTTACAAGGCTTGATAGGCAAGGCGCGAGACTTACTCATTTCTTTTGAGAACACCCTCTCTCGCTTGACATCCGCCAACAAATACACCATGCCACCTGCACTCAAGAAGAAACTTCCTGAGGCGTATGCCACTTTCTACAATGCTTTCATCGCTTGGAAATCCCGGGACTCTAATGCCTTGATTGAGGTCATGCTTATGCAGTTTGTCGAACTTGACGCAATCTACCACACCGTCAAGGACACAACTGACGATGCTGCCACAGCTCTTTACAAGAAGAGCATCCAAGACAACCAGTTGATGCTCATTGTGCGGATCAAGAAACTAGCAGGTGCAGAAAAAGGCAAAGAAATGATCTTCAACGCGGTTGCCGAAGCCCGCAAAAGTCGAATTGCCAAGAAGAAGACCGGAGACACAAAGCCCCGTGTGGCTGAGAACGCACCGGGAGAAGCATCTGAGACAGCCAAAAGTCTGGTCTCATCCGAGTCTCAAACACTGACTCCTCCTGCAACACCAGCCAGCAAAGTCCAGGAGAAGGCTCCTGCACCCAAGACTGGCCTCAATGGTCTATTGCCTAATAACAGGATTGTGGTGCATGAGCTGGCCATCAACAAGGAATATCAGCTCTCGCCTGACGAATACCGAGAACAGCAATCGGAACGTTCGAAATTTATATACATGAAGATGCGGACCACTATGACAAATGACGACAGCGGGATTAATTTCCAAGTTTTTGCGCTTATCGCGAGCTACATCAAGGAAAGGCTCCAGCGCCTGCTCAAGCCGGGTAACTCCATGTATAACCTTATCGGTGAAATTCTGGAACCCGAGATGGCAGAGCGGCAATTCGCCCTCGGCAACTTCTCATATGAGAAATTCTTCACTGCGATGTCGTCACTTCTGCCCAAACTATGTGCCCCTTTTCGCGATGAAGAGGTTCAGGACTTGATCCAGAACAAACTGGCAGACGGCGACATCATCGATCGAGTTGAGGCCCTCAACGGGTTCATTGATGTGATGCTCTGCGACTACATCAACTATCTTTTGCGAAGTGCTGCACCTCAGCTTATCCAATCCGCGGCGCCATATGAGGCTAAGAGGTTCGCCGAGGATGTTGAGAAAGGTCAGCTTGGCCTCGCAGCAGCTGAGGCGACATGGAAGGCTTCCCGAGCAAAGGTTCTTGCAGAAGTTCAGAAGAGGGACCCAGAGGGAATCAACC
Organism: Fusarium agapanthi; assembly: GCA_001654545.1. Lineage (NCBI taxonomy): Eukaryota > Fungi > Ascomycota > Sordariomycetes > Hypocreales > Nectriaceae > Fusarium > Fusarium agapanthi. The sequence goes on from LTDI01000320.1 coordinate 7,774, forward strand.
ATCCGAGGTCGCGACCGAATGCTGGAAAGTTCTATGCGCAGATGCTCGTGGACATCTTTACCAGGATCTCTCCCCCACCCATTGAGGAGGTTCCAGAGATGCTTCGTCTGGATTACAACCGCATCGGCCAAGTCTCTACCACTATTCAGCGGGTTATTACCGCTGGTGCTGTTCTGTTGCAGTGCAAGAACCTGTTGAAGCGGGATGTTCGGTCTTCATGGAAGATGGAAGCGACACGCGTCATGGCTGTTCTCGAGGCTGGTCATCCTCTCCAAGCTACTGTGGACGGCGTCATGGCTGCCCTTGAATCTGGACGGTCGATGCCGACGGCGACCAAGAGCCACCTCCGCGCTCTTGTTACCAAGGTTCTGACTGCCAGTCAAGACATGGCACAGAACGGAAACGAGCCTAGAGAACCTGTCCTGCGACTATTGCTCACCCGTCTTCGTAGCAACATTCTTGCCCGCCTCGCTGCAGGATCAGCAAGCGAGAAGGTCAAGGCGGCCAACACGGCTGGCGAGAAGCTAGCCAGTCTCGGCCTTTCCGAGTTTGTTGATCGAGTTAGAGAGATTTCAAACTTACTGGAGAAGATTGGAACGGTTGACAGAGCAGCCCATGGGCCTTGGTGGGATGCTGTCGCAACAAAGGTTGAACAAGAAGAGATGTCGACATAGATGTAATGGATTGGATTGTTTTGATAGGGATTATGCATGATGAGCAATAAGGATGCATGGTATTTGGAGGTTAGCATTTGATTCTTTCGATCAGGCAGGAATGGGTTTGCTTTTACTGGGAAGCGCTTCTGAACTTGGGTTGCATGGCGTACTGGTATGGAAAGCCAATATGGCTTACTTGGTGGGATTGGATCAAGCTTGCCCCTTCAAAGAAGTGTGGCAGTGTTGATGGGTAGCTCATGGGATCGGCAAATTGCTCTTTGGCTGGAATAATGGATAGAATGTCATTTCAACTGAGCGCTAGAAGCGTAAGCTATTTCTTTGTTCTGAATTGAATCATGAGGAAGCAATAGAAAGCACTGTGACAAATTGGACTTGTGTGAGCATGACTTGAGTATAATCGCGTTTAAATAATGAGGATATTTACCTAAATATTGACTAAGAAAGTATAAAATAAAAAAAAGTTCTTTTAAATTTTAGGATATTCTGTACTAAGATCATCCCAAGTTAAGGTATATCAGGTCGCAGTGAGGGCAAAGGTTTCTTTTCTCAATCCTCTCCCATTTGCTTCATATCCCAAACTCATACATCCACTATTTGGTGTATACTTAAATGATATCTATATTAGTAGCCGACTCGATATTGTTAAAGTTCTAGTTGCTCCTCTAAAATCACATCACCACGAGTTAGCCTATCTCATGATGTACAGTGTAAATCAATGTCATGACACAATACGCACGGCTCGGCTATCTCGCTTGTCGCCGGCAATACGGCATACCAAACGGCCCTGAGCCTCACGTTGACCCGAAAATTTCGACACAGCATCGACACTCTCTTGATACTGATACGATACTGGGGGCAGCTACGCTACAAAAGTGCCATCAATGGGGGCTCTCAGCTGCTAAAAGAGGATATCGTTGGCATCCCATAAAAGTTCACCCATCAACGACCTGCCCAATTGCGACGGCGCGTCACTCCTGAAAAGGGTCAAGGATCCGGGCCAAAATGTCGTCCTCGAAGGGCCTTTTGCGACATCTGCCTCTGCCTCTACGTCTGTGGAGCAATTGTAGCCCACTATCGGTGATTACACGGCAGACGGCACCGTCTGTATCTGTTTCTGTTTCTCAAGGAATTGTCAACTGTGGTATCTTCTCAAGAGGTCTTGCTTCACTTGTAAATGGTCAAGTGAAGCCGTTGAATAGTCGCCGTGATAATGGACGGCCTATGCCAATCGGTATTCGGAGGTACGTTATCCCTTTTATAAACGTCCCGCCTCCTCCATTGGAGACAGAGAATAGAGAGGAGAGGGGCAGCTGGGATCTTAACGGAAACCGGCCCACACCCCACCAACCGCGGGGTCCTCCCTACACGGCAACGCATCATCACGCTCTTGTTTGCTCTGCCTACCTACCTACCTACGTTACCTAATCCATTGCCCTTTTCTCAAGCTATATCTTGCCGTCTGTTCCACCCTCACATCATCATTTGTCTCCTGCAATTTCTTCTCTATTCTCATTATACCCCATTGTTCTTGTCGAGACTCGCTAAGCTAAAGCTCAGAGCTATAGCTTGCTAACACATCAAACAGTCTTGTCCCCAAGATCTCTGATCGAGCTTGCTCCGCCCACGCCAGACTCGCACGCAACGAAACAATGACTGACCGCGATGTTCTCCCCGATAATGTCAAGCCTAAGCACTATGACCTCTCCTTGAGGGACCTCGAGTTCACCAACTGGACTTACAAGGGAACCGTTATGTACGTCACGCCGCCTCTACCCCTCATCATGAAGCTAGCTCTGACAGCTCTACAGTATCGACTCGGAAATCACAAAGCCTACCAAAGAAATAATTGTCAACACTCTCGAACTCAAGCTCTCTCACGCCAAGGTCTCCGTCGACTCCAAGACATTCGAATCTACAAAGTTCGACTATGACTCCAAGGCTCAGCGCTCCACCATCACCTTTGACGAGGAGCTCCCCGTCGCTTCCAAGGCTTCCCTGATCATCGAGTTCGAGGGTATCATCAACAATGAGATGGCTGGTTTCTACCGCAGCAAGTACAAGCCTACCGAGACTCCTTCTGCTTCGGTTCCCAGCGATGGTGAATGGCACTACATGTTCAGCACACAGTTCGAGGCTTGTGATGCTCGCCGGGCTTTCCCTTGCTTTGACGAACCCAACCTCAAGGCCACTTTTGATTTCGATATTGAGATTCCTTCCGACCAGGTTGCTCTTAGCAACATGCCTGTCAAGGAGACTCGACCTTCCAAGGATGGCTGGAACATTGTATCATTCGAGACCTCTCCTGTCATGAGCACTTACCTACTAGCCTGGGCTGTTGGTGACTTTGAGTACATCGAGGCTTTCACCGACCGCAAGTATGATGGCAAGCAGATTCCTGTCCGTGTCTACACCACCCGTGGTCTCAAGGAGCAGGGTCAGTGGGCTCTCGAGCACGCTCCCAAGATCATTGACTTCTTCTCCGAGATCTTCGACATCGACTACCCTCTGCCCAAGTCCGATTTGATTGCTGTTCACGAGTTCACCCACGGCGCCATGGAGAACTGGGGTCTTGTCACCTACCGCACTACCCAGGTTCTCTACGATGAGAAGACCTCTGATCCTCGATTCAAGAACGCCGTCGCTTATGTCGTCGCTCACGAGCTTGCTCACCAGTGGTTCGGCAACCTTGTCACCATGGACTGGTGGGATGAGCTCTGGCTCAACGAGGGTTTCGCTACCTGGGTTGGTTGGCACGCTGTTGACCACCTGCACCCTGACTGGCAAGTCTGGGCCCAATTCGTCAACGAGGGTATGGAGGCTGCTTTCCGTCTGGACGGTATCCGTGCCAGTCATCCTATACACGTTCCCGTCCGAGATGCTCTTGATGTCAACCAGATTTTCGACTCCATCAGCTACCTCAAGGGCTGCTCTGCCATCCGCATGCTCGCCAACCACCTTGGTGTCGAGACTTTCCTCAAGGGTGTTTCTAACTACCTAAAGGCTCACGCCTATGGAAACGCTAAGACTACTGCTCTCTGGAACGCCCTTGGCGAGGCCTCTGGCAAGGACGTCACTGAGCTTATGAATCCTTGGATCTCCAAGATCGGTCACCCCGTCCTTACCGTTGCTGAGGAGCCCGGTCAGATCTCTGTCAAGCAGTCTCGATTCCTGTCTACCGGTGATGTTAAGCCGGAGGATGACACCACCACCTGGTGGGTTCCTCTCGGCCTTGAGGGCAAGAAGGACCACGCCGGTATCGCCTCTCTATCTCTTACCACCAAGGAGGACACCATCCGTGATGTCGACGAGGACTTCTACAAGCTCAACAGCGGTGCCACTGGTTTCTACCGTGTCAACTACCCCCCTGAGCGTCTCGCCAAGCTTAGCAACCAGCTAGACAAGCTCAGCACCGAGGACAAGATCTCCATCATTGGTTCCACCGCCGACCTTGCCTTTGCCGGCAACGGCACGACCCCTGCTCTGCTGACCTTCCTCGAAGGATTCGGCAAGGAGAACCACACTCTGGTCTGGCGCCAGGTTCTTGACTCCATTGGTGGTGTCAAGTCCGTTTTCGGAGAGGATGAGTCTATCAAGAAGGCTCTGGATAAGTTCACACTGAAGCTCATTGACCAAAAGGTCAAGGAGGTTGGCTGGGAGTTCCCCGAGGGCGAGGACTATCTCACCGGTATCTTGCGAAAGGAGATTATTGGTGTTGCTGTTGCCTGCGGCCACCCTGCGTAAGTTTCTTGTATCCGTAGTTTGACTGGACTAACATGAGTAGTGTTACTGAGGAGGCCCTGAAGCGCTTCAACACTTGGGTTGAGAATCCTGAGGCTGGCTCCATCCCCGCCCCTCTCCGTACCGCCATCTGGCGCGCTGCCATGATGAAGGAGCCTACCCGTACTGTTGAGATTCTCAAGAAGGAGTGGTTCAACACCAAGTCTATCGACGGCAAGCTTCTTTCCCTCAGCGTTCTCGGCACTGTCAAGGACGCTGAGCTTCTCACCAAGGAGGTCATTCCCTTCAACTTCAACGAGTCTCCTCCCTCCAACGCCGTCCCTGCCGGAGACATGCACGTTCTCGGTGGCTCTGTCGCTAGCAACGTCATTGGCCGTCCTTTGCAATGGAAGTTCATGCAGGACAACTGGGATGCCGTCATCACCAAGCTTGGCAACCCTGTCGTTGTCGACCGATACATGAAGCTCAGTCTGGGCAGCTTCACCAACGTGTCTGCGGTTGACGAGATTGAGAAGTTCATGGCCGACAAGGATACCAGCAGCTTTAACCGAACTCTGGAGACTGTCAAGGATAAGATCCGTGGACGTGCTGCGTACCGCGAGCGTGATTCTGAAAAGCTCAAGGAGTGGCTCAGTGCTCATGGATATGCTTGACTGTGTAAGCTATGATGTTGGAAGCATGTTTGTAATAAAAGTTAAATACCATTGAAATATAACGACTGTTGAGATTCTTCAGAGTTTGGCTCGAAGACTGCATTGACGTCAGGAACCGTTGGCGGGCTGTTGGATCCGAACACGACATTGACACAATTGAAACCGCACGACATCCCAGCTATGCCCAAAGATCAGATTAAAGGCTTCTGCTCACAATACCCCGACTTGATCTCTGATATTACTTGAATATTGCCCTAACGGTGTTGGTGCATCGGCATAAATCACAGTAAGTTGTAATTCAGTATAATATAGCATCAAACTCTGAACTCAATCTCAACGATTCCACAACAGGTTCTGAAGAACTTTAATCGGTCTGGTGGTCTAGTGGTATGATTCTCGCTTAGGGAAAACCCTACAGCATAGCTTGCGAGAGGTCCCGGGTTCAATCCCCGGCCAGACCCTTCCTTTTGCATTTTTAACAGTCAATTTAGCGGGAAATTATTACTTTTTAGCATTCGTAACGGGGGTTCACTTCAGAATGTTATGTTGAGTGGAACGTGGTTCGTTTTGAAGCGTGTTCACAATGAGGCGCGTGTGGTGTCCGCTGTCAGTCACTCTTTTCCAGCTCTTCACTTTTGGGTGAACCGTGAAGAAATGCTTTGACAACATATGCATACATCCATCCTATGGATAGAGTCAGACGCTCTATTCGGAGAAAACTTGAGATAAATGCCAAGACAGCTTATGTTATTTACTGGGACATAGCTGGCCTCCAGCTGTCGACGTACCATTAGACGAGTGACTGACACTCGACATGTGATGAAGACTATAAGACAAGAGATGGTCAGGGGATATGAGGAAGACAATCACTCGAGGTCTCAGATTGACGAGCGATAGTCGAGTCAAGAAAAGAGATTCTTACAACTAGAATTCATGTCCCTAAAGACCATGAAAATGGCAAGGCTTTAGAGCAGAATTTGATTGGAGCATATATTTGAAGGCCTGGATGATGAGATACTAGGCTTTTCCATCTCTGAAAAGACTTCAAGATGACAGGCAGGACTTTCGGGACATTACGGACAGAGTGAGCATAGACATGAATGGTCTAAACTTCACAGCTCTTGGGCAGTCATAGGAGATGTAGTGATATGCGGACATTCTCATCTTGAACAAGCAAAAGCATATGCATCAAGTCCTAACTGTGTCCTAAATTATACCTTCAAAATGTTCACATTGTCCGAAATCCAATCATATTGCGCCGTCCTGAAGTTATCATCAATGATACTGTTCTTATTCGCCGTCTCAAACCACATGAGCTTCTTGCTCCCCTTCCACTCTGGCCAATTCGCATACTTGGTGACGCCCTTATTAGGATCCAAATTATACAAAAAGTTGAAATAGTACGTCCTAATACTGCGCATAGCGTTATTCGGCCAGAGACCATAAAAGACTTGTAGCAGATCAGAACCATGCATCGTTCCGAGAATCGGTGTGCCGTAGTTGTAGCTCGCGAGGTAAGACCATGCTGGGACGTCAGGGTTCTGCTCAGCTGCTGTTTGAAGAAAGATTCGACGGGTCAGGGAGAAGACTAAGTCGCCGAAGATGGCAGCGCGGCGCTTGAACATGGGGAAGACTTCGTTGAGGAGGGATGTTCGGAAGGGACTTCCTGCGCTGAGGGCGGTGGGATATGTGTTCACCAGAGCGGTCAATTGCTCCTTGGTGGCCTTTTGGAAGTATAGTTGCTGAAGGTAATCAACGAACTTGGCTGTGGTGGTCAAATTTGGTTGGAAGAGAGCAAAGAGAGTGCCTTCATCTTCCTGGTTGCCGTTGATCATGGGGACTGCGTGGTAACGACCTGATGCGATGAGTGCTTCTGGACTATCAGGAAGAACAGTGCCGTCCGGGCGAGGGAGGTATGATAGAGCGAGGGAGTTGTACGACAAGAGTCCGGGAACAGAGTTTGCTGCGTTCAAGAACTTGTCGTAGCTCAGACCACGAAGACAAGCAAGAGTATCAGACGATCCAGAGCATCCGCCCGATTTCACAACTGCGTCGTAGATAGCTTGTGCCTTGTCGCTGTCCACTGGCTCCGCGGGGGCAACACTACCAGAGTTCATGATGGCGCCACGGAAAAGGGGCTTGCCGTTGTAATCGGCATCACCACCGTAAAGAACCATCTGATCAAGAACTGAGATGGCACCAGCGGATTCGCCCCAGATAGTGACCTTGTCAGGATCACCACCGAAGGAAGCAATGTTATCAGCAACCCACTGAAGACCCATGCGCTGGTCAAGAAGACCCAAGTTCGAACTTCCATCTTTCTTGATCTCGGCACCCGGCATGAATCCGAAACCAGCGACGCGGTAGTTGACAGCAACGTAGATAAATGGTTGGTCCTGATCAATGGCAGTGCCCAGGAGACTAGTTCCATCGTACATAGCGCTCGAACCAAGTTCAAAGCCACCGCCAAAGATCCAGAACAGCACAGGAAGTTTATCACCAGCCTTGGTACCAGCCGGTCGTTGAACAGTCATGGTAAGACAATCCTCCTGACCAGTGATGGGAGTAAGGAAGGGAATAGCCAAAAAGTCTGAGAGAAACTTGGAGATGACATCTTGGGCACCAGATGAGATGAACATCTGAGGACATGACGGGCCGACAAGTCCTGAAGCATCAAAGTTGCCTAGAGGGTTGGATAGTTTCTTTGGCGGTTTGAGTCGCAGAGAACCCGTCGGTGGATCCGCAAAAGGAATTCCTCTGAAGGAATCAACTGTGCCAGAACTTGAGCCGATGACAGTTCCAGAGGGAACAGCGACTGTGACCTTGGCAGCTCGTTCTTCAAGAGCTGGCGTGGCTGGTTCAACAGGCTGAAGATCCGGAATAGCATCTGGTGCAGGGAAAGGAGCTGGAACAGCTGCCACAGCCGTAAGAAGGCCGAAGCCAGAGACAAGACTTGTAAACTTCATTGTGAAGCTCAACTGTAAGACTGACAGCCTAAGTTAAAATGTAGGAGTGGCTGGAACAAAGTCTGAACTGAACCGCCACGGAGAGAGCCGTACACAACAAAGTTTAAGTGTCTCAAGCGTCAACAGATACTGATCCCGCTGTCTCAGTTGAATTGCTGATCCTATTTTCAACTGGGAAATGAGCTCAATTTGAACTCTCAAGCAACACCGCGCTCGTCCCCTCCCGCTTTGACATATCTCACAATATATTGAGTTTGTCTCTCCCTCTCATACCCTGGTTCGACGTCGACGGTGAACTTGCATCTTTTCCTCAAAGGCATATCCCCCAGAAGAGGAAGCCATCGCCGTATTCACAAAAGTATCAGCCCAAAAGAAGTTCCTGAGCCGAGTCCAGTCCCCGCTTCCCCGTGGGGAAATCAGCTGCCAGACTAGAAATCATGGTGTATTTGCCAAGTTTCTGACTCTACGAGACCGAGGCAGAAAATTGTCGTCCCTGTTAGTCTATCCACGGGGAGAGGGAGAGGGATCGACGATCAGCTGGATGGTTTTTGTGATAGTGTGCTTGCTGTGGTTGGTGGAGATGTAGAAAAAAAGATGGTGGTACCGGAGGGAACGACTGAATAGTTTGATGGTGGGGAAGCACAGTTGATCAAAGATGGCATTGGCATTTGGTGTAAGTCGAAAAGAGGTCGTACCCCGGACCCTGAGATCCTTGTCTGCCGTAGTTTGTTTAAGTTAGGCCCTGGTGACCTGTCCAAGTCCGGGGAATACAGTAGCAAGAATGCGGGGAGGGTTAGAAATGTCGGTCTGTAGCTAAATTAATACGAGGATACTATTATTCTTATGAGGGATTAATGTCTATTTCGAGTAATCTATTCACAATATCCCCCTGTTCTCACATTCGCATCAAAAACGTCATCACACATAACCAACCCCAGCCTGTTACCGTTGAAACAAATTAAGCGGTAGAAACAAAAAAAAACCTTGTTAATTACCGGGTAAAAGCCCAAACCCAACCCAGCACAACTCAGCCTTATCCGAAGACATGGCAGTATTTGCGATCACGCATCCCAATACCTCGAGATTATTACACCTGAACTAACAATCGCTAATTTCATCACATGCGCAACCACTCTCCGATGTTCCAAATAGGAAGCTCTCACGATGCCATTCCTAAAAGAACACTAAGATATGCAGGTGCAAGTTCGGATCAAGGTCTGGAGAGAAAACTCAGAATATCTCCGCTTTCTTGTAAGCGGAGCTGAAGAAGATGGTGTAGTCGTGCAGCATTCCGAGGTTCGGACTGAGTCCGTGAGGTTAAAGAGAAATGAATAGGCATGTGTTTCTCTTTGACAAGAGACTCTGACAAGTGGTTGCTTGTGAGAGTTGGCTCCCAAGTTGAAGGGCTCGCGTCGAGCCTACTAATGATCAGAAATGCTCTACCCCGCGAACAACCCAAAAAGCAGCTGAAATCAAAGTGTCAAGGGCAATGCTCAAGAAATGTCATTGAATTCGTCATCAAACGCAGACCATCTCGCTAGAAAGATCAAAACCACAAGAAAGGCATATGTACATGTCCTAAACCTATCCCTCACTTCAGTCCCTCTGAAAGCTCAATTCAATTCATAACCAGTCCCCAAAAGCCAAATGCTGTTTGTTGCTCATACATACCCTGATAACCTAACCTTGCGCCGTCAACTATCTGATAACCCTGCGCCGTTGCCCATGTCATGCGTACGTGCCTGCGAGGCAGATTGAGTCTTCATGCAATCCCAAAGACAGTCCAGTCCAGCCCAGCCAAATGTATTGTGTATACCGAATGCGTCCTGTTGCCCTCAAAATTAAACCGTGGGGATATATCCATCCCATCTGAGTTTCATATCATACACTGCATTTAGCTTGCTTTCACATCACCACGCCCACAGGTGTGCCCTCGTTTAGACAGCGCTTCTTTGAAACGATTGCTGGCTCTTCCTCGGTCTCTTCCTCGTAGCTACTGCTGACGACTTCGGCGAGGACATCCCGCTTGCGCTTCTCGCCAGTTGGTTTCTCAGGATCCTTCTCCCATGTCTCGATCTCATCGGGGTTGAATGTTCCGACAATCTCTTGGCCTAGAGCTTTGCCCAGTCTCTCTCGGAGTCCCAGAATCGGCCAGATGGGAACTCTTGCGTATTCGATCTTGAGACCAGAAACAATAGCGTCGTCATCGTCAGCTGGAGCCTTGAAGGGATCATGGAACTTCTCCAAGAACTCCTTTGTAATGTGGCCAGTGTAAACAATAAACTCGGATGTATCAATGTCGTGTGTGAGAATCTTCAGCTTGATGTCGTGAAAGTTAGGGCTTGGAGGAATGCCCTGTCCTGGTGAAATGCGCGAGTCGCGTCTGCCGCTGATAGGTGGGGTAGGGTAGAAGTGCTTCTGCGCCATCCCTAGAAAGACACCCACAAAATGGGCATCGTGATCGGAATTCGAAGGTACGAGGATACGGGCTCGTAGTTGCTGGAGGCGAAACACGGGCTCGTTCCATGTTCGTCCAGGTCCAGAAGCGACACGAAAAAGGTTGTTTCGGACTGAAGCCAATTGAGTCTTGCCGATGTAACAGATCATAGGTAGGTTGGCGGGGCTGTAGTTTGGCGAGGACTGTGTTGAGATGTTGAAGGATTCAGCGGGTCGCGTTGAAACTGATTTGAATGAAGAGTATGAAGACTTTGCCTCCTCAGAAGGGTAATTCCACATAAGCTGCGCGCGTACAGCATCACGGTAAACGCGACCGCCAAAGTATAGATGGAGTTCGGGGAGGTACTGCGGCTTGTTGAAAGGTGTAGGCCACAGTGTGTTGAGGACCGACTTGACAGCATTTGAGGATAGAATAGGATGCAATGGGTCGGGCAGGAGAATCTGCGTGAGCGCGTTGCTAAGACTGATGATGGTATTCGATGGACTCAGATGTCCTCGCGATGGTGGCGTGCCTGGAGCCGCTGACGGCTGAGGTGTATCGCATGGCGGCAGTTCCTCCCATCTCGCGCCAAGTAGCTGAGCGTGTAAGTCCGTCCAGCAAATGGGTCGCACAAAGAGCGATGTGCCGGCGTGTTGCTGGAAGATATCGTAGAGCGAGTTCTTTGCGGGCCGGTAGATGCGCTGCGGGCGCCTTTTTCGCGGGGCGACAATGGGCGTCTGTGAAGTGCAGGGCGTTGTGTCCAGTGATACACCATTGGCGTTACCGTTGTGCGACGGTGAAGTCCAAGAGGTAGTAGAAGAAGATTGCAAAGTCGCCATATCCACCAAACTGCGCAGCTGTCCGATGAAGCTGCTGTTTCCGAATAAAGAACTGTCGCGAAGGAGGGTTGATTAGCGCTGCGTGTAAATGGGTTGTGTTGGTTGGGGGAGGAAGGATATCGTTGATGTCAGAGGAGAAAAGGAACAGAAGAATAGCGTAAACCTACTCAAATGCAAGCATCCGATGATTGAATAGTCGGTCTGTGTTTTGCCTCCCTTCGGATGACTCTTTCAGCGCTTGTTGGTTACCTGAAGCCGGATGCTTCTCTGAAGTCTTTGTTGTAGAGCGAGCCTTGGTTCTGCGACGCGCCCTTAACGATTCCCTGTTTATCTCTAGTCTTTTCCAGTGACAAGCTCTCCGCTAGCGTCTGGCACGAGCGTCGCCCTTATTTTTTTGACGGAAAAAGTAAAAACAAGGGGAGATTCTTGGCGTCCAATAGGAAATGAGCAAAAAGAAGAACAAGGCAACTCTTGTTAAAAAAGTAGACTCTTCAGTAAAAGAGAAAAAGAAGGTGGAAGGAGAGGAGAGGAGAGACGGGAGGGAGGAAATATCGGTGACACTGAATGAATCACACTTAGGGCGTGAAACAGGCAAGGCAAGGCAAGGCAAGGCTTCTTTTTTTCACTCTTAGGTATGAGTTGTTAGTGGATACGACCTGCATCTGCGCCAGGAAGAATCTGCACGGGGGACGAGGAAAAAAGCGCGTCGCCACCGTGATTCGTCGCGGAGCTAATCGGCGCGAATGAGTAGCGAGTTCACGTGAGGAGCCATCCCTGGCATTAGGCAGCCATAAAGGGAGGCGCATTATGCTGCGCCACATCATTATTTGTAGCCTGATGGACAATCCCACCGATTAAGGCATCAACTTTGCTCTACTGCCAGCCTTGCCCCACACCAATCCAGCCCGTGAGTGAGCTTCGTGAGCTTGGTGTAGCCCCGCCGGTGACGAAGCGAAGCGCAACTCAGCATCAATCAGCCCGTATCTTGCGCCGATTTGTCCATTCCCCTCCCAAACAGCTTTGATATACTGGAATTGGTCTGTTAATTGCTGCTCAAGATGCCGGTATGCCCAAACTAATCTCCCAAACTTGACAAATAACTACACAAACACACTCCATCATCTCCTATTGCATCACCGCATCTCACGATATTAACCAAGCTAACAACAACACCTCTCTAGGCATACAACTCCGTTTTCAACAATGATCCCAACATCCCCCGCATAATCGGCAACTTCCCTCTCCTCCCTCTCCGTACCAAGACCAGAGGCCCTGCCTACACCCTCCCCAACCCCTCGCCGCCTCTGCCGGCCAACGAGTCTCCCGACCCGGACAGCGAGAGCTACGACATCCTCGACGAGGTCCTCGCCCTCTTCCGCGCCAACACATTCTTTCGAAACTTTGAGATCCAAGGCCCCGCCGATCGTCTGCTCGTGTATGGAATCTGGTTTGTCAGCGATTGCCTGACAAAGATCCGACCTCAGGCTTCTCTGCGTGATGCCCAGAAGGATGTTTTGAACTTGGCGCTTGACCTTAACTTTGCTATTCCTGGAGACCCTGCATGGCCTCTCAACCAGGTGTGTTTTGCCAAACTCAAACTCAAACAGCACGACGAATTGGCCGGTTTACTAATGTTTGAGTGTAGATGTACGAGCCCCCTAGGGACAGACAAGAAGCGGAGCAGCTTAAGCAATATATGTCGCAGGTTCGACAGGAGCTTGCGTCTCGATTACTCACTAGAGTATATGATGAGGATGAAACTAAGCCTAGCAAGTGGTGGTTGAGCTTTACCAAGAGAAAGTTCATGGGCAAGTCTCTGTAAAGTATTGGCAAGGGGGGAAGAGAAGGCATTTTAGAAGACTATCACCAAATCGAGGAGCTGGCGTCATACAAAATACATTTTCAGCACTTACTTGACCTATTTCTGTCTGCTTCTCAGTCCTTGGAGAGTCCGCACTTGAGATTGCTCCAAGTGACCAGAATGAACCGCCTGTACAGCCTGTCAAGATTACCACATAGTCAGTCACCATAACTTATCGGATCTTGTTATAATTTATTGTAGCTTACTCTAAGTCACCATAAAAGTAGCCACGTGTTTTATGACTTGAGATTGAAGGCTTTTGCTATTTGGTACTGCTCCTTTGTCATACCTTTGACAATCAGGGGCATCATGCTTGTATGCCAACATCAATACTATTATCCGGATTCCAAGAAAACACATGCGATTGTTTAGGCAGCTCATTTACCTCTAGCCTCGCTTCAACAATCAATTGTTGAATGACCTTATATTGAGTAAATAGAAAGCAATCAAGGCTTTCATTCTGACTATAAATTCTCCCACATTCCCCGACCAAGAGGCACAGTTTACTTCACACATGCCACCCGACCTTATATTATACACATACAAATGTATATATACCCAGTCATCTTTATACACCTTTCTCTTTCTATCACATCGACACAGAGGAGTACGACACCTTTCGCTTCGTTCCCATCACCCCCAGAAGCAGCCCCCCCCCGTGATCGGTTGCATCTACTATAGAGCTTTCAACCGTGAGCGACGGAGACGCTACACTCCTCGCACTCACCCCAAATTCGGCGACAATCACCCAGTCAAAGAAACTCTGCCAGCTTCACTTGCGCAAAATCACCCCGGTCATTTCTCTTAAACTATACGGTACGCTATAAACAAATCTCTTCCTCATTTATTGCGAACATTGTTCACTGACTCTTCATCTCAACAGCAACTCAGCGTCACAGAACCCAAAAGCAACCCAACTGATCACGACCGTGGTTGTTCAGACGGTCAAGGACAATATTGACTTGTTAAATGACCAGGATTTTGAAGCTGTTGTCAGAAACAGTGATCCGGGACACTCCCTGCTTCTATTTTAGACAACCTCCATATCCACGAGGCAAGACTATTATCAGTTCTCCTGAACCCCTTTCCCCTCAAGTTGCTCATGGAAGACAAGACATTCTTTTAGTCTCGCCTTCATCAAGTCTTATATACAATTAGTCTCTTTCCAAGCAGCCATATAAGGTACTCGCGGAGTCGCTTTCGCCATTTCGAGAGATTGGATTGCAAGAAGGACGACTCGGTATACGAAGATGTCCAACGAAATTTGCAATCCATGATGCCCATGGTCGTCGAGGTCTTTCGGCCTATTAACCCATTCCAATTGAACCGCCTGGAGCTAGCGTTGATGTTCGCCCAGGATGTCTCGGAAGAGTGCCATGTCAGCTCAATTGAGCATGATAGACAATCTGATACTCTGGACAAGTCGCCTCATAATTTCGTCTCATCAACGGAGGTGACATACCCGGTACAGCGACATGCCCACCAACATGCAGAAATGTTTCGCTTTACAACCGTATCAGCGGATCTCACCCATCTCACGCCAATATCGCCAACGTCCTTGCAAATTGGGACTAGAGCGTATAAGTATCCGCCTCGGTGCCAGCCTTGAGAGTAAACAGTATATTCCATCTTCCCTTTGAATATTAGCATTGGATATCCGGGTGACAGTGTTACCCCTACCCTAGCTGCCAACGTCAGCAAGATTATACGCACTAAGCCAACACCTCGCTGCCACAGGCAGATCTTTCCATTCGAGACAAGCAAGGCCAAGTAGGCTACACCTCTCAGTGCGATTTTCAAAAGACCCGATTTAAACAGAAGCATTCTTGTGCTGAGGTGGTGGCCTCGCATTATCGCGAGATGATTTTGGTTCTGTTCTTCCTTCGCAACTATATATGATGCTTTTTCAGGGTCTGGGAACGAACTACCCTTCTACATGGTAAGTCGACTGTAGCATGAAGTCTTATAGTCACTAACCACAGCACAGAAGCTCTGACTCTCACGTTCAAGTCTCAAGTTCGAGGGCACGACACTTCGGCCGCATGTTTCAACGAGGTCAGATCTTGTACTGAAACCACAATTATCTACCGATATAACATCGCGTGACATCGACCAGAATCATGAGATTCGATCGAGATTCACGAGTCTAGCGGACAGCTGCACCGACCGGCTGTTTGTAGATTCATTCACCGGCAACTGAAACAACACATTACGACAGATATTCATAGCCTCTTCAAATCCGTGGGATCGGACATGATGTACCGTGCGCCGTTGGGGGCCTCGTCAGAATCGAATGTTGGTTCTTGAACTACAGCATCCAGCAATGTTCCTTAAACGAATTTTCACCGGCGTTTACACATGCCACAACCCCTGCCTTCAGTCTTTGTTTAAAAACAGCATACTATCACCACCACTGTCGATCTCATATGTCTTGCAGAGATTCCATTGACGTCAGCAAGACCTGGAAAGCAAGATTGGAACAAGGAAGACGATCGCAAAAGCTATTTGCTGGACAAGGTCTTAATGAACCTACAACTGTTTCGCCCATGTCATATACGACAAGCCTGAGCAAGGCCACGAATGCTTCGTCGACGACTTCTTCAGAAGGAAGCGAGACAGGAAGCATATCACCAATACCAGAATTATAAACGGTATCACCTCCCCTGACCCCCAGTCGTCATATGAAAGGCCGGCTATCCCACAATTTCAAGCTTTGAGAGAGTATTGTTCTCTCCCGTTTGCCTTTGTATCTTCAACTGGAGCTAAGGATATAAAGGATATGATCGAAACCTCCTCATCGTCGTCGGTCGAGATTAGGAGAACTTTCTGACATGGTCATCGCGTGGAGGATTCGTGAACTGACACGAGAACAGTTGCTAGGGTCATCACGGACACCGGTATTCATATGCTGACAGTTCTAGAGCAACAGTCACGCTCTATTCTCTACAAGCATGGCGGCTGTATTAAAGTATATAAGGCATATTTTAATAGTATGGCTGCTTAAAAGGGGCCACTCTATACAGGAAATCGAAGACTGTTGGAATGGAAGCGGTGCGCATGTTCAGCTGTTTGAACTGTTCAACCCGCGGTGTCTTCACCAAATGCTGAGCAGAATGACCTGAGCCCTCAAACAAGTCGACCAAGTCAAGCATCTTCCAAACCATTTTCTCCAGCACCAATGACCACTTATCGGAACCCTCTCATCATCGTGACAGTGAGACCGGTTGCGGAGTTGATCAGCAGATATTTCCATCATAAACGCTGGGTCCAATAAGCACAGAGGAACGGAGTTTGGAACGCTATCTCAATGGCTTTTGACGAGTACGCGGGTATCAGCCCTGCCGCGTGGTTGGCATACGGCTCAGATATTTCCTTCCATCTCTCATCATGTCTACTAAGAAGGCGTTGCCTCGTGTTGATTCTCTTATCATTGACACAGAGTTCTTCATGGCCACCCGTCAACCATGGGAAGTCGCAGTTATTGAGTATTTGT
Source organism: Fusarium agapanthi (assembly GCA_001654545.1). Taxonomy (NCBI): domain Eukaryota; kingdom Fungi; phylum Ascomycota; class Sordariomycetes; order Hypocreales; family Nectriaceae; genus Fusarium; species Fusarium agapanthi. Next base: position 24,438 of record LTDI01000320.1, read on the forward strand.
CTGGAAATACTCAACTGAACGCAGTCATCAAATTTGACTGGTATGTTCCAGAATTATATACTATTTACAGGCTGGGATCACCATAAGCTCTCTCTTCTAAACTCAGATATCTACATGAACATAATATTCAGTTGACAAGACGCTTGCCAACCTGGTAGAAACTTTGAAAGGAGACTTACCCAACCACCACGGTCTCCACGATGAGATTAGGAAGAAGATCGAGATCAAAAAGCAGATTCGACATCTGGCTAAAGAGAAGGAGGAGTGCTACGGGATGGTGGACGAAATCTGCCATCGTCTCAAACAGAGTCAACACCCGAGCCGATCTGAAAGAGACTTTTCCGATAGCGAATCTGACCCTTGTTATTCTCACGAGGCATTCGTTTGGTGGCTGGATGCATTACATCTCCGCATCACAAGTATTACTATAATAGGAACAGTCCACTTTACCCCCGTAATGCCATTGTAATGGCCGCGCATTACACGAAGAAGTATGATGTGTGGTGCCTAGTTTGACGCCATTGAACATGAGGAAGGGAGCTTTGGTCTACTATGATGAACACCCATCTCTTTTATCACTCTTCATGCCTTACCTTCTACCAGAACCCCAGCCATTCTCTCAAGACAGTCACTCTGGAGATTGACAACACCCAGGGGAGGAGGACGACGAGGTCACATCATCGAAGAAACGCCCAAACTCGCTTGAGACAGCGAAATCTCATATAAAATAGTTGACAACATCCCTGGTCTCATCCCCAAGGTCTCTCTTCAACACCATCAACGGTAAGCAGTCCCCAAGGCTTTGTGGTATATATAATCTCTATACGAAGGGGTGACCCTTAAGACCCCCTGACCTCAGACACTTTCCATAAAACCGTAAGTCAATACTAGATGCCACTAGAGGTTGATAATGTGTCAGCTAATAAATTACCAGGCCACAACAATGATTGCGGGAGTGCTGCGATCAAGGAAATAATAACAATAATTATTCGAGCACGGAAGCAATGGATAGCAAATAAGGCTCAATGATTACTTCCTGTCATGGGCAACCACCTGGAAGATGGTTCGCGCTACCCTTCATTGCACTAGGACTAGACCCCATCATTATACTATCGGCCCCCATTGATCGAGCGAGGTGTCTCTAGGTGTAACTATAAGTCTTACGGTATTTTGACTGTCGTAACTGCTGAGAAAGCGCCTGAAACATATTATGGGGCGAGGTCTAAGTGTCATCGTTCCCCTTTCATGTTGTTGTCGACAGTGGGCATCTAAACTCAACAAGTTCTTTCAGGATGTAAGTCATCGTCTTTATATTTGCTATAGGTTGAGCTCTAATCCCATGGTTATAAGGCCTTCTCACAAACACTCTCCCTGCTGACGAACAGGCATCACCGGTATAAATTTACTATCTCCTAGATGACTTGCACTGGGTGGACTCTGAGAACACCATCTACGCTACTTCCTTCCGCCAGACGCACTCTCCGAGAGGGTGGAACTACGAAACTCTGATACGAAGTCGTTAACAGACTTATTCACTTTGGGATAGATTGGGACAAATTGTGATCCCATATATATACGGCCCCAATAGAAAGTACCAACGGTACACATATAGGGACATAAATAAGATCAAGTCCCTCCCGGAAAACAGGAATATCGCCAACATCAGGGTCCAGCATAAACAGGACCTCATTAAGGATAACGATAACGGAGTACTGTAGTATATGTACCTCGCCGCCAGGCTGGACCCTCACATGGAGATGCCCCAGGCCAGATTAGTATCCCTGCGCTGGATCTGCGGAGCCACCTCCTGTCCAGGATCCTACAGTTGTCGTTCGATTGATTGTGAAGCAGAAGAAACGGCTCATAATATCCGTCGATACGTCTTGGGTCTAGATGTAAGTTTATATAATCAGCATGTTTCACCTGGTAAATCCAGAGAGATTGCCGCAAGACATGCTCCCGCACTATGCACGATTGCCCATGTATGGAAATCACGACAAGTCCCCTGCAAAATTCGCGGCGATGAACGCAGGCCTATTTACTGACTACCCTCAGGCGGCCAAAAATACCACCTCAGTACACCACAGGGGTCAGACGACAGTCCACGGTCTTGGGAACGTGAGAACTTTCTACAACAAATCGATCACGAAACCCTCTACAGTTATTGCGAAGAACGCGGTGGCCGAGACGAAGTGACACGCCTAGAATGGACGTATTGTCTTCGTTACCTCGTATCCCACCTTTTCCAAGCGTGGTTCTTAAAAATATGAGCATTATTATTTAGACAAACCCGGACGGGAAGCCGAGGAAGAAGTCCGACCAACGGTCAGAGCAGTCGAACGTGAGAAGACGGCATGGACAGAGAGGAGTAACTTGCCCATTCTGCCCGGCGCACTATAATACCCCCAGTGGCATCTTCCACCATTTTGAGCAAGGTGCTTGCCCAACGCACCTCTGGACTTGGGTAGATATGCTCCAAGTTGCAAAGACATTGAAGCCACTCTCATATCGTACATTTCAGCAACTCGACTACGTCTGTCAAATGCCAACTCGAGACTGTCTAGCATCTACAAAGATCTGGAACGTCCCTCACTGACAGATGGATCACCAATAGACATATGGGACAATCTGCCATGTATTTATTTCCGCGCTTCTTCAAGGTGGAGTGGTTTGACTTGGGAAAATACATGGAGTTGTCAATCAGTCTTTTCCATGTCTCGCGAACGTCTCCTCACAGGGCCAGAAGAGTGTCTCTGCGGATGCAGCATATATATCCCTTACCACAACCCGCGAGAACTCATATCGACAAGTTTCTTCCCGACGACCAGATCAATGATCTCATTCAAGGCCAGCAGGAGTCTGAAGTTATCACTGAGTTTCGGCATGCCAATCCAGACAAAGAAACAGACTTAATAAAGCTCAGTCACCAACAGTGTGCTCTAGAGCACGCCCTGTCATCAATACAACCTTGTCGTCTGTAGCAAGCAACGAGAGAAGAGATCAAAACAGAGCTACGTCTACGACCCACGAGTTTGGTGTGTGGTCACACTACGGAGCATCAAAAGCTGATTGGAAAGACCAACTTTTTGTTCTATAATGTATATCTACTCAGCATATATCAGGGACAGATCATGATTCCGACTCGAGAAGACAGCCAAACACCAGATGAGAGAGCCAGGAGAGGTCTTGAGGCTAAACATAAGGCGTTCAGGGTCAGCAAAAGCTAGCACAAAGCTTGACACTATGAACAACCAAGGAAATCTAACCATGAACACCCCTGCCTTTCGACATCATGGGGCCACCGCACACGGTTGGAGTACCGAGGCACTGCTGATGGTGCTGATCATGATTCACAGAATCCACGACCTGACCCATTCGGCCCTGGCCTCTTCATAAAATCGTGCCCGCCAGGTAAATCAACATCTAACTGGACATCAAGTAATTTTCGAAATAGAGAAGCTCTAACAAAGGATCTACGTCAATGGTCCAAGAACCTAGAGCATATATCTATAGCAGACATCATCGATGTCAGATAGTTCCTTAATCTCTTCCGTACCTATATTTCAGATGAAGACCTGGAAACATTAATAAGGTGGCCCCATCTCAAGACACCCATGTTCTCCTTCCTGAGCTTCCGGATATCTATAAAGACGTGGAGGGAGCTTATGTGACGGGCAGATCATGGGGCTCTGATGAATCCGCAATTGCAAATCGTCAACCCTGCCAGGGGAATGACGAACCATTATCGTATATTATACTCCACAGCACTGGCAGATAGCCACGTAGTATCGCGGCATCCAATATGTTCACCTTTATCATCGGCCCCGATGAAACCGACTATACTATCCATTCCGTCCTTATCGCTAAGCAGTCACCTATCTTGAATATCCTCGTTAACAGACACTTTGAGGAAGTGTGAGAATAATGCATCAAATGGACCGAACTCGACGAAACCGCCGTCCTGAGCTCGAGGCTATACCAAAGAGGCGACCTCCATAACGTCAACTAGACATGTCGCCCCAATCCCAGAACCGACCGAGATATAGGCTCCCTATCCTGCCGTCTCTTTTGTTCTTCCTCAATGCCGAACACAGCAGACGCAGAAGATATTTAAACACAGACAAGTGATGAATATCCAAAAGCAAGTCCACACGCTCCCATGCCTAAAAGAGTATCTGGAAGGATCTGCAAGACCAACACTGTTAGTCACAAGCCAATCATCGATGAAGCCGCGAAACTTATCACGGCTAAGGTCACCGGTTGTTGGAATCCTCTGACACAACATTGAGCTCTCAATATACAATCCCTTAGCATATGGCCTGTATTCTGGAACACGGATTCCTGTATAAACCCGGAATTGAGTTGGTCATCTTGAGTGTCAACAAACTTCAAGCAAACTCAAGGTTGAGCCCACAGAAGGGCCATTTTCCTTACAGCACGGGAGTCTCACTTGACTGGAGAGCCCAAGACTCCCTGAAGCCTGGGAAACCAGAGCCCCGTGGTAATCAGCAGGAGGCTATAGGCGCTGCTATATATCATCCTCAGCGCATGGCTTGCCGCAGAGAATAAGCTCTATAATGACGCTCAAGTCCGAATGTCCGCAAAATAACCTGATTCCATCATACTTCGGGCGTGCCTCCGGAAGAAGGAATGAACAACATGGTCTCTGAATTGGACAGCTCCGAGGACCCCCAAGAGATAAAGGATTTGAACAACCGTGGACCATCAGCTTTTGTCGCACCCTTGTTATCACAAATAAAATCTACACAAAAAGGGGCATCAGTCTATGCAACAAGATACATGGCCACCATTTCGCATCTAATACGCGACATACAGTGGTTTTATGACCGTCCCCCATGAAACAAGCTCACCATCAGGCGGTTTTTTCACTACAAGATCAAACTTGGCAAGACTTCTGGGGCTTCATTGCATGATACTCAGAGACCGGGTTCGGACTAAAGAGTTGGATGCAGGACGAATTACGCGAGGTCTTGGGATTTGAGATCATCAAAACATACCTCTGCCAGCCATGAACAAAGTAGTCAACAGTCTGCAGATGAAGCACAACATCTCTTCTGGATACTAGGCCAATTTATAATATACTGATCTTTATAACTCGATATCAGGGATACATTGACTCGCCGTCTGCGCCCAGACGATGAAATGCTGGCATGCGAGAAGATCAAGCATCTCATGATCCGAGAAAACAACATCTCCGAAGGCGATATAATCGATAATAACACTCCTTCCACACGCTCATCCTAATATCTCACAGCCACATTATTTGTGGAAGCAATGCTCCGCCGCTCTGCCCACCACGTTGTGTGGGTCAGACACACGCAGAGAAACACTGACTTTAATGGCGAAACACTTACCAAGCTCTATATGCTTCTTATACGCAAACATTTATTACTCTTCTATAAACTAGATATATCATATCCCTTTAGAACTTCCCACCGTACCTGATGGGAAGCTAACAAGCACGTCAGCGGGAGTTAAAGCAACGGCGAAATGCTGCTGGAGTCTGGTCGTTTGGAATGGCTGGCATTTCTGCTTCACACTTCTGCGAATCATTCTTCCCCTCCCTTGCTCACTCATCGTCTTCCCAAGACTATATATAGCAACCATAAGCCCATAAAAGTTACGGAGTAGGTTTCTCTTCATCTCGTCATTCTTCCACATTTCAAACACAGTTGCTGGCACCTGTCCAGCTCCCAGCAGATAGGGCGGATGTGATCCTCAAAAGTCTAATCACCTATCCATCCCATTGGAAATCACTTGACTACTCAATCAGGATGAGGAAGGAGAGATTAGGTAGACGAAAAGAAGGCCTAGACTCCGTTCTCCCACTATCCCGAGACCATTTGTTGGATGGTAGATGTTGCCTTGTCCATATATTTACTATCGTAGAACCGTTGCTTGCTCGTCGACTCAGGTTGGAATCTGGATCTCCACCAACTGAGACAGCGGGAGGAAGCAAGAAACGGTACCCAGCAAGAAGGTCTTTAGACTACCTTAGCCTTTTTTACACCTTGATCTAGGCAGAAGGTTTCTCGCTCCTTAAGGGGGTTCTTGTATTTAAATCAATATTTCTATATAGAATTTGAATAAAAAGACCATTGGGCTATGAATGGATCAAGTTATCCGAGTACGTCACTGTGTGTTGCCCTCCGTTGGTATAGTAGCCTTGGTTGCTGTATCTCCTCTTCGTCGCTAGCAATTCGGGGCTGAATTCAAGAAGCTCGTATGAAATTCTGATGGAAGACGTTTATGTGACAAGAGTCTCAGGAGCCCCTTACATGTATCGTTGGGACTCGGGCTTAAGGTCAATTGATGGAAGGGGAGGATGGCATGTAACCAAGACGAGCTCATTGACGTGTTATGACGGAACTGGCTAGAGGGGACGAAACTGTGAGAGGAGAAGAGCAAATACGAGTTGAAACAATTTATATACATGAAACTTGGAGTACTTTAATGGCTAACGAGGTGCTTCAGCACTTTCGATATACTCACCATATCCTTTACAATGTCATTGTCTTAGGAAGTAAGATCGACTGATGCTTCTTTACGCTGAAGCCCCTTTGCACTTACTTCTCCTTCACTTGAGGATACGCATGTCTACTTCATTCTTGCACCTCCTGAGCTTTAAGACAATACAACAGTTTCCATTGGGTTCGAAAGTCTCATCATCACAATATTCATCTTCATTTGCTATCCCCTCATTTACAACTGACAATTCTTGACATCGCTTCATCGTGGCCCGTCGACGTTTCCAAGATTCTTTACTACCATGTACGTTCCTCCACGACTTAAACGAGCCAGGAAGCCGTCTACTAGATTGGATTACTCGGTAAGCCATTCTGTTCATCAACGCGGTTGTATATCTGATTACTCGAGTAGGTTGCGGTTGCAAAACCTGCCATTAAGAAGCAAAAGCAAAGCCGGCAAAAACGGCCAGACACGCCCACCAGAACACGGGAATGCATAGGGGTATCCTCTACTCCAACACCTTCCACCGCAGCACGCAACAACCATGATGTGCCCAGTGGGGCAGTAGTCGCTGCCACGGCATATGAGGATGCACCTCCTGAAGAAGTATCCCACACTAGTCCTGAAGTCTTGAGGACGCTGCCGGAACCATGCAGTTCTCAAGTATTCGGATTTTGGCTCCAGGATCATGTTGAAAGTATTTACACGGTGTATAGAAGTTATTGCTTGGAGGAAGATGAATACGGCTTTCCAAAGAAAACAAAGCTCGGCCTGCTCGAAGTCACTGTCCCAGAGAACGGGCAAGCCATTCCGTTCGAAGTCATGTCCGCCAAGCGCCCCAATTTCCAGAAACTACAACTCCTACAAGGAGTGCAGTTCATTTTCTATTCGCCTGAGTCACTGGTTCGATTTACGAATATCTTGATTAAAACCCTTTTTTTACCTCGCCTTTTGCCCATCGTGCCATGGGTTCAAATCAAGCTGGTCATTTTCGACCCGACGTGTCTTCCTCAAGCACCAGAACTGATGGCTTGGCAAAATATTGGCGTTGACCAAGATCCCCCTGCTTCTTGGGCGTTTGCATATAAGCATTATGACGATTGGATGAAAGCCGTGGAGAAGTTCTGCAAGCTCCCAATGGTAGCCTTGGTCACTCTGCACTTTTTCTACCCTTACCGGAATTTCGACAATCTTCAATCTCTTTCGAAACCACTCCGAATAACTGAGAATCTAGGATTGTTGACTATCGACTTTGAGAGGAGTAATTAGAAGCAGATTCCTAAGCCGGAATTCCATAGGGCCATGGCCATACGTGCCATCCTCCGTCAAACCATGAACAGCAAAAATGAGAAGATAAAAGAGGACCTCGATACCAAATCATTTTTCCAGTCACATGGGTCGTGCTATTCTACATTGCAGTTGGATGAGGATAAGAGTGAGTGGGAGGATGCCCTTAAAGGTCATTCACACGCATGCCAATGCAAGGCACTACGGGCACACATACAGGAGATGCTTGTACTCATAGCAGTATGAGATTAGGTTGGGCGACAGCATCGCATTGCCATTCAAAATTCTGTTTCTTCATTGATATGAACAAGAGGTTCGCCGTGCAACAGCTTCTTCAACAAACATTGTGATTCATTGATACAAGTCTACCCATGGCATACATACTACCTTGATGGCTCAGAAGGAATAAGCATTAGATAGATACCAGAAAGGCTTAGAACGTCAACTAAAAGAAGCCCAAAATGCCTGAATCATATCGAATGGATTTGTGAACTGGATGAGGTGGCCGTCAACGTGGACATGCTCCAGCTGGACGATTACTTATACAAACGCTATCAAAACATCCCTGATCCAAAGCCTCTCTTCAACTCAGGTATCTAGCTTTCTCCTCTTGAACCTTCCCCTCGCCTCAATTTTACCTTCGACGGGCACCGCCCTCCATGCTGTGAATAAGAATCCATCTGCACCTCCACGACCCATCATGAAAGGATGTGTCCTCCCAGGAAGAACCTGCCATCGTCGTGCCCTGCTACTCTGGATAGTCACACCGAGCAGAAGCGTAGGGTTAATGGGGAACTCTTCACTGCCCTCCCAGCGCTCAAGCTCTTCAGCTGTTTTGCTTTCGACCTCTGGTGGAGGCGATGATACCCACGCGGCTCGACGTGCCACGCTAAAGCAGTCGGCCAGTTGCGTCAGGGGCTCGATGGTGGGAGAGTAAATGGCGATGGGGGCGCCACCCGCTAGCAAAGGTACTGTGCTGCGGACGATGGAGACGGGATCCATGGTGCTTGCAACTGCGAGGCCAGAGAATCCTCCGGCGCGTGTTGTGTCGACCACATGCCGAATACGCGCCCACCTTCTCCTCTTGCGGTGGTAGTTCCCTCTGCGATTCGTCTTCCATGTCGCAATTTCCTCTGGTGTTGCCTCGGGTGGCTTGTTGTTGTATGCATCGTCTTCCTCAGGTGACAGGAGCTGCAGCCATGAAATATCCATGAGGTTGGTGTCGAGGGGGTGGTAGGGCGGAGAGGGGTTGGCGTTTGCGGCGTCGTAGTTGAAGTATCGTAGAAGAGCGAGGTTGGGCTGAGTCTGGCCGTGGATCAGGGTGAGGGTGTTTCTGTTGACGTAGGGGACGTTGAAGTCGCTTCGCTTAGAAGATCGCTTCTTCTCCTGCTTTTGTTCGGGATCTGTTGCTTCTGCTGTCTGGGGCTGGTCTTGGTCCATCTCGTCTGTAGTAGCAGTGTTGGTTTCGGTGACTTCTGGTGCAGCGGGATCTTTCGTGTTCTCCTCCTCGAGCTTGGGATGCAGGATGTCCATCCTCTCAGCCAAAGATGCCACCAGCAAGCCACCCGTATCATCCACCACCAACCACCTCCCGCCCTGCGAAGCACCAGAATCCTCGGTAGCAACACCTCCATAGTGAACGTCAGCCCAGCAACCGACCAGCGCCATCATCTCCTGCCTCATCTCGAGAATCTTTGAAGCATCGCGGTCCTCCAGCAACCACTGCGCTAGCATCGGCACGTCAAGAGGTAGCACCGTAAACCGTCGAATATACTTTTTCGTCTTGAGGAGCTTATACTTGGCCAGAGAATACGCCGTCTTTTGGTCAATAGCCGTATGCGACAGCAATAGCTTGGCGATCAGCTCCTTGCCCGCCGATGCGCCCTTGCGCTTGAGCTCCTCGATCTCTTCCGGCTTGAGAGTCTGTCGGGCCGAGTCGTCGATGATCTCGCGATTCGATCGGATGAGGACCTTTCCGCTCTCATCAACAAGAGTGAGCTCCTCGCCATCTGCAGCTGCAACAACATCGTCTCCCTCGGCTGGTTCTGTCGCTTCGGCGCTGGTGTCGGCCAAGTCATTGGCATTGAGCTCCTTAGCGGGTACGACGCGGAGGCGCGCAAATGTCTCTCCTTCGCGCTTGTCTTGGACCTCGTATGTGAAGTGGTACGGGCGGTTGACGATCAGATTTGTTGGGAATGAGCCATACTTGCCCAGCGAGATTGTCCTGTCGCAAAGTTAGTCGTGCAGGGAGGGAGTGGGAAAATGACGATTGGCTTACGTATTTGGTACGACCTGTAATACGCGATCTGTCTCGTTGGGGAGCCGTAGGGCTACCCACGAATTGGGCTGTACCGTCTCCTTGTCCATTGCGTTTGTTGGAGCGAGTATGATTTGCGATTCTTGAAAAGAAGAAAAAACTAAGGTAAGCCAGCCTCACCTCGGTGAGCCCCGCCACAGCCCCCACACTCCGATCTTCACCGAGATTGCGGTAGCAAGGGGAGCTCGTCTGAGTAATGAAAAGATGGTAAGTTTAGTATGTCTAAGTAAGCCTTTGGACCATATCATGAGATTTATTCTCACGAGAAACTTGTAGAATGGAAATTCGCGTCAAATGGCAATTATTTTGAGAATGAACACTAAATTGAAGGTACTGAGTACCTAGCATGAAACTGCCCCGAGGTACTGAAACAGCTGCATCTGCTATAATCGCCAAAAACTACAAGTCATTCATCTGTTTATTGGTGTCTCTACAAAAGATCTACTCCGTAGTACTAAAGACTTCCGCTAGCCCACAGGAAACCAATAACAGCTTGCAAGACCCAAACCAACCTCTCATATTTGGTATAAGTCAACATCGCAAAAGACCCAAAGTCTATCCTTTCATGTGCTCGAAACTTCTCGTGGCTTCATACTCAAAGTCAAAACTTGATGTCAATGTCCACTCACGCAATTCGGTCGCCATGGGCGTTCCGTTCGTTCGTGGCAGATCCAGGGTGTCCGCCAAAAAGAGAGGCGAGATAGTTGCAGATACCGTACCAAGCATAGAGGACCAAGCTCATGCTTCCGAAAAGGAAGAGGGGGGCAAGAGTGTAGGTCGCAAGATCTGCGAGATCAGTTAGTATATGATCCAGATAGGGGGCATTGGGGAGTACTTACAGACAAAGCCGCCGGAGCGTTTGACAATGTTATACAACTCGTTTCGCATGATGTGCTCCGCACCCTGCTCCCACTTCCAGGGGCCGACCATTCGGAACTTGGTGTTGAAGTTGGAACCCATGGCCCAGGTGTAGAAGACTTTCTAACCCTTCTTCATGACCGAGCCGGCCTTGGGTGCAGAACCAATGTCGAGAGCGAGCTGGTAGGCATAGCTCTCATGGTCAACAGCTCGCTTGGTTTCATAAAAACTGTAGTTACCTCGGGGGTGAAGACGATAGTCGAGGTTATAAGACTCGAGGGCATTGGAGTCACGAACAGTAGGTACCTCCTTAGGGTACTGGTGCTGGAGCAGGTGAAGAACCCATAGCTGGGCCTGGAGCTCGGCAAGGGGTGGGATGGCTCCAATGGAAGGGCGGACAAATCCAATGTAGCCAAGAGTCACATCTCCTTCTTTGTAGATCTCTCGAATGTTGGTCTGAGCGACAGTTGGGTACTCGTTATCCAGAAAAGGAAAATCTCGAGTGTAGCCGGTTGCAAAGACTAAGACATCAGGCTTGAGTTCCTCCTTTGGGAGGGTCGAATCGCTCGGAAGCTTGTTGTCGAACTGCATGTTGCCATCTCGGTCAATGCTGGTAGGCCAAGTCATTACATCGATCTTCTTGCCCTTGGTGTCTTCGATCTTGACGTTCATGAAGAAAGATCGGATACGGTTGCCCCATGACTGCGATCGCTTGCCGACGCTCATGTAGGGTAGAGCCTTGTCGGACTTGCAGAGGAGGACTATTGATATGTTAGCTCTTATGTCTGGTCATGGGAAAGGGGGATACTTACTTGAGTCCATGTACTTGCGGTCAGGGCTCATCTGGCCAACCCACTGATCAGGACCCTCTTCGGTGCCCGAGATGAACTTATGCATGTTTTTTATCCAGCTGTCGTAGTAAGTCCAGAGAAGTTGGCTCTTCTGGAGCTTTGGATGCGCGTAGGCCGTGTCGAACAGGCTGGCGACAGATGTGTCGACAGGCTTATTGGCAGTGGGTGTGGAACGTCCCAAAGCTTGAGGAATAGGGATGATCTATACACTGTTAGCTGATTCTTACAACACTAGTGTGGTGACATACCTTGGGCGCACAAAAGAAGCCATCGCGATGGCAGAGAGTCACAGTCTTTGCACCAGATGTGACAGCGAGATACGCAAGATCCATCCCGGTCTCACCAGCACCCATGATGTACACATTAGTGTTATCACCAAACTGATCTCGAGACTTGAGACGGGATGAGTGAAGGACCTTGGGGACTCGTTCGATACCCTCGATGTGCGGCATGACTGGGTTGACATTGATCCCACTGCAGACAGCAACGGCATCACACTTCCAATCAAAGGCACCTTGTTTGTTGCGCAGAGAGATGACATGACCAATGTCGTTAGGACCACGACGAACTTTTTCAACCTTTGTGTTACACTCGATCATAGGCCAGAGGGCGAAGTTGGTGGCGTAGTCCTTGAGATACTGGACGTAAACTTCAGGGGTAACGAAATCAGGGGCATCGTCTGGGAGACGGAAGTCGGAGAAAGCAGTGAGATACTTTGAAGAGACGAGCTATGACATAGTTGATATGTATTTCATTAAATGAAAGGGGCGATAACTGACCTCAGCATCTTCATAGACGCGATAGGAGAAAGTGCCTCCGATTTGGGACTCGGCTTCGAAGAGTCGGACCTGAATAGGAGGAATGGGGAAGTACTCATGGGCGTGAGCAAGGAATCGAAGGGTAGCTAGTCCAGCTGGACCGCCGCCGATGACAGCCACCTTCATGGTGACTTGTTTTAGGAGGTAGTGATGATACAAAAGAGTTGTTAGAAGGTTATGGTTGATAGAGAGTGAGATGGTGATGATCAACAATGAGATGCTGTCCTGACTGATGATGTAGGATGAAGAGATAGATGAAAGGGGGTTTCAGAGAAGAGGATAATATTGAGACTAGGTATAGATGAGTAAAGATACTATAAACAATGTTCCTGGTGAATCAGGCTGGACGCTGCCACTGCCAGTGTCAAATGGAGAGTGCTAGTACACAGCGACATGTTCACTCTGGAGTGGAGCTGAACAATATGCCAGTCAAATCCACTGGTACATCTCAATAATCCTCAGTATTGAAGGATATCTCATTAAAGTGATAAATTTTCTAGATATTAAAGACACATAGAAGAGTGCCGAGGCGAAAAGTGAGGGCATCGCGAGCTTCGTGTGGTAGTAGATTCTATGGCTTGAAAGCCCCGTGGCTAGATAGTTGTAGACAGACATTTCATGGCACACAACTTTCAACAGTCTCTGTTAACTGTCAAAGCCTTGTGTTCGAACCGTTTTTATTGTTCATATATCTCATGCCTGAACATCCCATTACTGCTCGCTCAATTGAATCCATGGGTGCTTATCCCCGGATAACGGTACACACTAGGTACCTAACTGTTGCGAACATTCGTATACGTATTGATCGCACCTCTTCTCCCTTTCTTCGCCTGACTAAGGAATACGGTTAATCATCTTAACCTTAGAACATTTCTTATGAGTGCTATCGAATTCCTCTTAGATGAGGCCTCCTATGAAGGGGACCCATGAACACCAGCCAGAATTTTCCTGATCATTGTTCTTTACAGCTATTGTCTCATTGTTTACTTCAGTCCACAAGATTGTCTAAAACGCCATGGGGAAAAAGAAAACAATGGATCGTCGATTCCCCTTCAAACTCAATGGCATAAAGCCTTGACACTCATTCAAGCTTAAAGCTTATCGCGAACTGCAGGACGCTTAAATTTCGTAATCCATCGTCTGATGCCTCGTTTTATGTAATTCTTGCTGTCTTTTCTAACTTAAATAATCGTTAGGTTATCTCCATTCCTGCCTGTTGCCCTTGTTTCGACCTATCGAAGTTTCCCAACAGAGTACTCCTCAATTTGAGCCTCAGGAACCAAGACAAAAAGTCCTTCGATATCATCGACAACTTCTTTCTTCAGCATCATCAAACAACCATTGGACTTCTTTTTCGCAAGATCATATGCATCCTGCAGCCAGCTTTGGAGCCGGACCGACCTCGTTGTTTGACTACGACCTACCATCAACAATCACGCAAGCCTGTTCTAGATCACTTCATGTTAGATTCACATGCAAATCTCGATCAACTTGTGGACTGTGAGGACCATGGAACTCATACGCGCATACACGAAGAGACGTAAATTGGGACTGGGACTAGGATGAGAGCCTAGGGAATTGACTTACTGTTCCTGAGCAACGATGAGGCCATACGACGTGGAACTCGTCGAATGGCGCGATGGCTGGGATGGATATTCACCTGCATCTTGGCTATGTGTCACAAAAACTTCATTGTCCTCCTCGGACCTGAACCCCTGGGTGGATCGGAGCGAAAGGCTCAGTAAAGGAACTGTTATGGTATCTCAATTACTTTCATGGTGTTCATTTACGGCCATGAACATTTCATGGAGTCAAGCTGAGCAGTGGAACTTGAAGCAACTCATGAAAACAATTAGGTTCAATTCATGTTCTTGCTTCTTTGCATCAACTTCGATAAACATCAGGAACGGTCTGTTGTTGACGCCCCTCTTCTCTAACCTCACTCTCATTGGCGACGTTGCTGAGGCATCATCGATCCACCAAGCGCCTTTCGACACAGTATCCCCTCATTCTGAAGCTTGACATGCTTCTCACCGAAGCCTCAAAACTCTGAATACCGCCTTGCAGGCGGCGTCATCCTGCTTCCAACCTCCTCCTTACACATGTGAGATTCAGCAGGTGAGATGAGATGTCAGATGAGTCTAAGTACAAAAGAGATGGAGGATCTCTACTCATCAGTCTCATCAAGCCGATCAAGTTCTCACCTCATTCGTTACCCTCTCATTTCTGCACTCTGTCCGAGTAAGAGATGAGAACGTCCCTCTTTTACGCCCTCAACGGGGCCCTCGGGGTTGTAGCCCACGAGTCGCTTGCTCATTTCAAGATTGAATCCGGTAAAGAAGAGCAACGCTCTCTTGAAGGATGCTCAAAGGATGGCAAGCACAAGTGGGTTCCCGACCCTGCGACATTTGTCTTCCCCGAGAACGACTACAAGCCCGGCAACTCCTGGGATCTCTGTGTCGGCACATCTCATTGCGCCCCCCACGAGGCCTTGACTCAGGTTTCCTTCGACTTCAAGGACAACGGCATCGTTTTCAACTTCAAGCATATCGACCACTACAAGTACGAAGATGTAGCCGTCTACATCGAGCGTGGTCAGCCTCCCACGGAGGACTCTTTCAAGTACAACAAGAAGAGTGACCACTGCAAGGCCAAGAACGACTACAAGGAGGCCAAGTGCTTGATTCCCTTCTTCTCGCTCTCGGATGGCGGCTCCTACAGCGACCTCTGTCCTCTCGAGGACAATGGAGGCTGGAGACTTTACATCAAGGTCAAGGCCACCATTTCACACGGGCACAAGAAGTACGAGCTCTACAGCCGCTCTCCCGATATCAACGAGAAGTATTTCGTTCTCAGCTACACCTGCGCCGAGTGCAAGGAGTAAGTAAGCCCGTTGATTAGCATGTCTCACTTCAACTAACATTACTCAGGTACAAGCACAAGAAGATCGAGTTGATCGAGGAGAAGGAAGAGGCCGAGGCCGAAGCCGAAGAATCTGAAGAAGAAAAGGAGTATAAGAAGAAGAAGGAAGAGGCTGAGGAAGAGGCCGAGGAAGAGAAGAAGAAATACAAGAAGAAGAAGGAAGAGGAGGAAGCCGAGGCTAAAGAAGAGGAAGAGGAAAAGAAGAAGAAATACAAGAAGGAGGAAGAGGAGGAAGCTGAAGCCGTAGAGGAAGAAGAGAAGTAATACCCCCCCTCACCCTATCATTTCACCAGTACTAACGTAGCCACAGGCATAAGGAGCACCACC
Source organism: Fusarium agapanthi (assembly GCA_001654545.1). Lineage (NCBI taxonomy): Eukaryota > Fungi > Ascomycota > Sordariomycetes > Hypocreales > Nectriaceae > Fusarium > Fusarium agapanthi. The sequence continues at coordinate 40,307 of LTDI01000320.1, forward strand.
ATGAGCATTACCACAAGCATCACCATAACCATGGCCACAACCACGCTCATCGTCATGGACACAAACACGGTCACCTCCACGGTCATCTTCACAAGGAGCATCACCATCATGATCACCGCCATAAGAACCACCATCATGACCCTCATCACAAGAACCCTCATCATAAGCATCATGCTCGTTCTTATGATCATCATGACCACTACAAGCATCACGATCCTGGACACTACCATCATGAGCACCATGATGGTCACAAGCATCACGATCCCGGGCATCACGGTCACCACGATGGTCATGATCATTATAAGCTCCATCACTACTATGATCCCAACAGCCACCGTGACTTTAATGCTTTCTTGGACGATTACTTCAAGCACTTCGGTTATCACTACCACCACCATGATCCTGGTCATCACCATGGTCATCACGGTCATCATCACGGTCACCACGATGGTCACTACCACCATGATCCTCACAAGCACCTCCATGGCGAGCATCACGATGGAAAGCATCACCACAATGAGCATCACAACCATCATCATGTTGAGCACCACAACCATCACCACGGTCACAACGAGGGACACAAGCACCACCACGGTGAGCACCATGATGAATACAACCACCACTATGCTCGCGGCTTGCACGGACATAAGCACAATCACGGACATCACCATGGCCATAACCACAGCCACGCTCATGACCATGTCCACAAGCACCGCCACAAGCACTTTGACGACCATATCCACTATAAGGAACATCACGTTTACTACGACTATAAGGATGATGGTCACCACGACAGTCACCACCATGGTTACGATCGCCACGATCCTCACAAGCATCATCACGACGGTCATCACCATGATCATCACAAGCACCACTATGGTCATCATGATCCTCACAAGCATCACTACAGCCATGAGTACGACTACGGCCACTACAAGCGATCTGAGCACAAGGAACCCATTACTATCTACTACAAGGAAAAGTCCGATCACTCTCGCACTCAAATTGATGCTTCCAAGAAGGAAAAGGCTTCTAAGAGTGAGCTCGAGGCCGAGAAGCACAAGAAGCTTTTGGAAGAGGCCAGCAAGAAGGACGAGTACAAGTACAAGCACAAGGGCGACCCTGAGCACAAGTATCACTCCGAAGAGGATAAGTACAAGCATGAGAAAGAGCACGGGCACAAGTACAAGTACGGACCTAAGTATGAGCATGAGCATGAGCATGAGCATGAGCATGAGCATGAGCATGAGCATAATAAGAGGTCTGCTTCCGAGCATGGTGGTTACAAGTCCGAGGAGGAGGTCAAAGAGGTCTTGAAGGGACACTTCCAAGAGGCTCTCAACAAGTTCTACCATACTTACTTCGCAAAGAAGGAGCACAAGCACTACGAGCACGAGAAGCCTGAGGAAAAGCACGACTCTGGCCACTACAAGCATGAGAAGCCTGAAGAGAAGTACGACTCTGGTCACTACAAGCACAAGGAGTACAAGCATGAGGAACCTGAAGAGAAACACCACTCTGATCACCACGAGCACGAGGAGCACGAACCTAAGCACTACAAGCATAAGGAGCATGAGCCTAAGAAAGAGCACAAGGAGCACTCCTACAGGCACCCAAAGGAACATGAGCATAAGCCCAAGAAGTATCGTCACGATCAGCATGAGGAACATGAGGATAAGCCTGAAGAGAAGCATCACTACGGCCATCATGAGCATAAGGAGCACGAGCCTAAGGAAGAGCACAAGGAGCACGAGCCCACCGAGTACGAACAGTCCTCCCACTATTCCGCCAAGAAGGCGAGCTTGGAGAGAGAGAAGGAAAAGGCCAAACACGAGGCTTTGGAGAAGCTTTGGGATGCCCGCATCACTCATGATCGCAAGTTCAAAGAGAAGCTTTTTTTCATTGAAGCCGGCCACTGGGGTAAGAAGGGCGCCCACAAGCGCTCTCTTGAGTCCAAGCCTAGCGAGGCTACTGAGGTAGAAGTCAACAGTGCCAAGGTCGAGAAGTACATTGAGAACGCCGAGGACGAAATCTTGGACGAAATCGAGGAGGCCATCCGAGCGGCTATCAAGAAGGCCGGCAAAAACCCTAGCACTGGAACTATCCTCACGTACGTCAGGAAGGTTGAGAAAGCCATCAAGATCATCATCGCAGAGAACTTCAAGAAGATCATCGCCCATATCGTCAAGATTGAAGGCGTTGAAGAGCCTGATGAGGAAACCGTTATTAAGTACCTTGCTCCTGCTATCAGCGAAATCGTCAAGGCTGCCGACAAGATCTTCGCCAAGACCCTCGAGGCTCTGGGCGATAGCCCTTCAGATGAGGAGATCGAACACGCCATCAAGAAGGTTCTGAAGCTTCTCGATGAGGTCATCGACGAGGCAGTCCGCAAGGCCCTCATTCTCATCTTCGAGTTGGAGGAGGAGACCGCTGAGACAAAGCATGGTAAGCACGATAAGCGCTCCGATCCCTATGACGACACCACGGTCGAGAAGGCTGTTGAGAAGACCGTTGAGAAATGGGCTGCTAAGTACGTCGAGGCAAATGAGAAGAAGCACAAGCCCCTGAAGCGGTCCGTGCGATTCGCCCGACTCTATAACTGAGGCGCTCCCAAAGGAGGGCAAGTCCATCCAGGCGTGAGATTGAATACAACAATCTGAATGCCAGTGTCACTGGACACAAGAGAACCACTTGACCTGGGTACATAATAAGGATTCAGTACTTGGTGCTGTGTCTAGTTGACAGGTTGAGGAGGGATTAGGTACATTGTTTCATCATTTAAGATAGCCATTCCTTTAATAAAAGTAACCTTTCTCTTTCTCTTACTTGAGCTGCACAGTCGAGATGTGATAATTCTTCAAAGAGCCCGTTAAGGAGCAAGAACACCTCTAACCTTAAGTCAAAGTGCCAAAGAAAGGCTGATGTAAAGACCTGCTAAAACTATACTAAACTTGCCTCAATTTACCAAAGTCTTTTTGTCGTGAAGGAGACATGTCCCAAGTTTGTCCTTTTCTATAATTCACATGTCCAAGCTAGGGGAGGAAAGAAAACTTAGGACCTCGATCCTAAATGACAATAAGATTTAGGTAATATAGCCTAAGCTTAGGATAACTTTTGTAGAGTTTATTTTGACACCCTATATCAAGGTCCGTTGTTTTCTTGCCCCCCCGAGGGCAAGCTTATGTGTTCAATCTGGAATCATAAAATTGGTATATTCTGTATCGTATTCCCAAACGCCATTTAACATAAAGTCATTACAGTTATATCGCAAACTTTTCTCTAGTTCCAGTTAGGAGCGTATGTGATAAAGGCCATCAAGCAACCTGAGATCAGACCAGCTGTAGGAACAGTGATGAACCATCCAAGATAGATCCATCCAACCATGCGCCAGTTGATAGAACGCCAATCTCCGTTGCAGAGACCGACTCCGACAATGGCACCAGTGATACATTGAGTAGTAGACACAGGCAGTTCTGCAAGACTTGTTAGTGCATGTTGTTGAAAAGTGTTTGTGGGACAACCTACTGAGACGAGTGGCCAGGATGACAGTGGTAACAGAGCCGAGTTCCATGGAGAAGCCACGAGCAGGGGACATGAGAGTCACACGGTTACCCAAGTTTCGCATGATGTTATAACCATATGTCCAAAGACCGATGACAATAGCAGCACCACCGAAGGCGAGAATCCAAATGGGAACTTGAGCCTTGCTTCCAGGGACGGTACCGGACTGCCAGATCTGGTAGATGGAGGCATAAGGGCCGACAGCGTTGGCAACGTCGTTGGCGCCGTGGACGAAAGAGGCAGAGGCAGCGGTCATGACTTGAAGGAAAGTATACAGGAATTCGGTGCGGTTGTCGAAATGTTCAGCTCGAGCGTGAATCTCTTCAACGTCACCGGCAACAACAGACTTCTCGCTCTGGGAGCTGACAATATCCTTATCGACACCGTGGAGAATGGCAAACTTGAAAGCCCACCACATGAAAACACCAGTATACCAAGGGGCATCAGGTTTGGGTCCAACCATGGACTTGTGCTGGTGAGGGTTGGCAGCAGGTTCCTCGGCAGCTTGCTCAGTGACGACCTTCTTGTCATTGCCAGCGGCCTCAAGATCTTCACCGAGGGCAGCAGCGCGCTGAGTGCGGCGCTCTTCAAGCTCCTCACGGGTAAGATGACCCTCGTAGAAGTTGCGGACGACGCCCTGGAAGTTGTCGGGGGTAGGAGGGACAGGACCACGGCGGAGGAGCAGAGGGCCAAGGAAGATGTGGTAAGCCTTGATCTGCCAATCCTCCTTGATGACGACACGGTACAACCAGGGGACAAGGAATATGGCCATCAGAAGACCCCAGGCAGCACCAGCAGCGACGATGACACCGGGGACTTGCTCCTCAGTAAGGTTGACCTCATAAGAGCCACCCTTCCAGATGAGAAGCATGACGATGAGTGAGGCAGTGGCCCAGAAGTAGAAGGGGACGAGGATAAGACCCTTGATAGCGGGGTTCTTGCGGAGGAGGACGCAGTATTTTGTGAAGAGGAAGATGGCTGCACCGAAGATGCCGGAAAGCATAGGGGCGATGATCCAAGCGAGGAAGACCTGTGAGTTGTAAGTTAGCGGGTGTAAGTGTGGGTGTGAGATGATGGCTGAGTACTAACCTGAACAACACCTTGCTGAATATCAACAGAGCCGTTCTCCTTGTAGCCAACCCAAGTAATACCAGAGCCGCCAAGGGCACCAACGCCCATACCCAAAACACCACCGAGGATAGAATGGGTAGTAGACACAGGGAAACCAAAGCGGGTAGCAAAGGTGAGGTAACTAGCAGAAGCAACAACAGCGCAGACCATACCCAGCATAAGAAGAGCAGGGCTATCTTCAAAGGCCTCGACATCAACAATCTTTGTTCGGATGGTATCTGCCACACGGCCACCAACACCAAGAGCACCAGTGAACTCCATGATACTAGCACCGATCATAGCCTGCAAGTAGCTAATAGATCGGGAAGATACCGACGAAGCCCAGGAGTTGGCGACATCGTTGGCGCCGATGTTCCAGGCATCGAGGAAGGCAAAGATAGTGCCTACCGCGAAGAGGTAGTCGTACTGAGCGAAGACTGCCATTTCAGCGGTGCAGTACAGTAAGAAGAAGTTTAGAAGGAAAGGGAGGATGTGTGAGGGATCTGGAGACCTCAGCTTCTACGAGACATTTCCATAGTATATATAGGTTTTTCCAGCTGGTGGAGAAGAAGAAAAAGAATTGTTCTGCGTGAGCTACGGAGATACTCACACGCCCCCCAAGAGAAAGGGCCAAGACAAGACATCGCCAAGACGATTCCACCGAAGAAAAGGACCTCGAGCTAGGATTAACATCAAACATCTCGGGCTTGCCACAGAAAATTCTTGTACGCCAAGAGTCAGATCAACAGAGTGCGAGTGACTGCGTAGCACAGAACAGGGCTGGAACATGCACGAACGGGCTGTACAGAAAGCAATTGGCTTCTCTGTCAACGGTAGCAACACATCCGGGAGGCGTTGAAGAAACTGGAGACGCTCTCCACCTGAAGAACTAAGCTTACCTTAAGCCTGTGACTAACCTTGTTTCCAGTGCTAAAACGTCTCAGGCTGTAACTGGCGATCGTGGGAAAGGAAGAAATGATGGTTTTGGGGGATAGAGCACACGACAATGAGCTGAAGGGGAGGGAATAACGATGGGAGAGGTGAGGATACGACTTGATTCCTAATGCGTCACCGACGTCTGAGATGGTGATGCAGATGGCTAATGCTGGGGGGATGTATGCCAAGCTGTAGGCGAGCCATGGCTTGACGAATCCTGGAGGGGAAACGAGCTGGGGGAGCTTGTGATGATCGGTAGAGAGGGCAAAGGTTGAGCTTGGTAGCTTTCTGAACTCAATTGCTAGATTTAAATTACAGAGCTGTTCTTCTGTTGACAAGCTCTTCACAACTCCCTTGAAAGAGCCCAATGCCTCTTCCCTTCTCAGCCGTTGATACTCGACGAATCTCAGCTTCTGAGCAACCCTCGTGTACCTCAAGCACAGACACGCGACTCGATACTCTTTTCAGCCAAAACCTCAAAACCTCGAAACACACAACGAAAAGGCGACCAATCAAACAGGCACCATGCGTTCAAAAGTCGTCGGTGCACTAAACGAGAAACGCTGCAGGCAGGGATCATGATAGACGGACCCTCAACTTTATCGTGGATAAAGCCAAGGAGCTTGTTCCTTTTTGTGTTAGATCTGCGGGTATTGTCCGAACCAAGCTTTCAGCGCGACGAATGAGAAGAAGGGGTCTCTACACGTGTGAGACGTCAATGCAAGATTGGCTACTGGGGCTGCATTATGATGGTCAATGTTTTTATGGCGGCTCTTAGAGAGAGGCAAAGAGAGGATATTCTCGGGTGCTTTTATCGGTTAGTTATCCGAAAAGAGTATATCCCACGCGGAAATATGGTCTGTGAGGTGGTTCCTGAGACAATTGCTATGGGGACTTGTTCTCAAGTGTCACCGAGGCAATAAGACAGCACTCTTGGCGTAAAGCCGGGAACTGGGATTCCCATCGTCGATGATGGCTATGTTGCTGATTCCATGCTCTTCCTTGCCACGGCGTATGTAAATCAGTGCTCATCCGGGAGACGTTGCCTTTGACTTGACCCACTCGTGATCTTCACGGGGTTGAGGCGAGTCAATATGGAGCACTGGCTGCTTCACAAGTAAAGGACAACGCTATACATAGCTCATCTCTAACAATTATATTAGTGTTGAGTAATAGTTTAGTAAAATACTGAATGTTTCTAGTGATGTGAAACCGGGAGAGAATAAGCTTAGAACTAAGGTATCGGCAGTTAACGTCCCGGTTGAAATACAGGGTAGGGCTAATCTTGGGATTTTGAGTTGATGATAAAAAATAAACGTGAAACGGTCAGTACACGCGGTAAAGCTTCGACTTCTTTTGACGATCTTATGGAATTTGAAACGGTAACTCAATGCTTGACTACGCGTTTCTTGTAGCTAGCTGATATGTCGCTGCATATTCTGTTTCGTTGGAACAAAGGCAAGTATGTCACTAAAGGATGGTTACTGTAGATACCTTCAACTAGAAGTGTTAGATACGAGAGTATCTGAAGTCAGAAATTGAGTGACAAAGTATCATGCTTGAGCAGTCAGTCTCTCTTCTGAACATTTGCTGATCTCCATGCTACACATCTAGAATATATTCAAAAAATGAAGCTTGGGTCGGCCACGTGACAGCTTGCCATTTTTACACAATCCATCTCTGATTGGTTCGGCTCGCATAGTGGCCGAGGTACCACAGTTGCCACAGAAAACTTGAGTATCCACCAAGACCCAGCATCGCAAGACATGAATTCTATTACGACATTGCTCTTCAACGAAGAACAAGCGTAATTGGTTTAGTGGTAAAATTCTCCGTTGCCATTCGAGTAACGTCGGGCATTTACACCTTCCTCGTCAACTCAATTAACATTAATAACCAAGCTCCACAAATTTAACAATTTTACTTTATGATCTTAGAGGTTCCTTCGGAACCCCCAAGATCATTTAGAGCCCTGGGTTCGATTCCCAGATTACACATTTCTTTTGCCGTTGCTACGTCTTTTTGCAATCGAATCTATTTTGGAAACTTTGTATTCTGTCTGACCACTAATACTCTGAAGGGGATTGCATACATCAAGCGCGTGCAGTCATATCCTTCTCCTCATGCTGTGTACCCTGGATCTTCTCCTCATCGAGAGTTCGCTCCCCAAGACCAATGTCTGCCTCGTAGAAAACGTCAACGACCTTCTTGTAAGAGGGGAAAAAGTTAACAGCAATGGGGTATGACCAGGCTGCGACGAAGAACATCATGGGTACAACCATCGAGATACCAACGTCATGCATATCTGCAACAGCTCCTGTCAGGGGAGGCACACAAGCACCACCAATGACACCAGCAATAATGAAACCACTTCCCCGCTTAGTATGGCGACCAAGACCTCTCATACCCAAAGCAACAATGGTAGGGAAGCAAATAGACTCGAAAAAGAGAACAACATAGAGGAAAGATACACCAGCAGTTCCGTGGTGGACGATAGGCGGCCCGATAAAGACAATGCACATGGTCAAGAACACGAAGAACACCTTTCGCGGTTTACAGAACTTCATAAGAAACGTTCCGAAGAAACGACCGACGGTAAAGGCTGCTTGTGCGCCGGCAAAGAGCTTAGCTCCCATCGAGTCTGATGTTCCTTTGCGCATCTCAGTCGCGTAGTTGATGAAGAAACTCGCGATAGCAACTTGCGCGCCGGTATAACAGAACTGAGCGAACGAAGCATGGAAGAGCTTATACTGTTTATAGAAGGGCTTGTCGTCGGCGTTTGAGTGTGTCTCTTGAGCTTGCAAGGCCATGTCTGGAAATTGTTAGTGAACGTAGTGCGGGTGCACGGGATTCAACGTACCAGCGTCGGTGATTTCAGGAATCTTGGAGACGTAGAAGAGGCATGCCAGAATCAAGACAAAGACGGCGATGGAGAGATAGACCCATTGCACGTTGGCGAGCGCTGCGTTATCGTCGAGATTGTTGAAGAAGACATATGAGCCGAGAACGGGAGCAATGACGGTACCGATACCGTTGAAGGCTTGGGAGATGTTGATGCGGATTTCCGAGTATCGAGGAGGACCGCAAACTGCAGATGTTAGGGACGGGTACAAACTGAGAGCTACTTAACATACCAGTGATGAATGGATTAGCAGCAGTCTCAAGAGAACCAAGTCCGTTTCCGATGATGAAGATGGACATGCAAAACCCGGCAAACGACTTTGCCTTGATACACGGAATAGCAATCAGCGCGCCAACAGCATATAAGCAAAGACCCCAGATGAACACAGCCTTGTAGGAATAATGACGAAGGATCCACGCAGCGTGTCCCAGCGACGCAAGAGGATAAGCACTGAAACGTTTATCAGCTCTACTACAACACCCGTCGATACTGGTATACATACCCAAAGTACGCAGCCTGAAGACCTGCCGATCGCGCACGATCGATATGCAGCACCTTTTGAAAGTGCTTGTTCAGCGTATCAAGGAGTCCATAACTGAAACCCCAAAGGAAGAAGAGCACAGTGACAAGCGCAATAGGCCAGATGGATTCTCGCAGGGTGAGTTCCGCTGCCTTGGTGACTTTCTTGTCCGAGACCTTGAGCGATCTCTCCTTGAAGAACTTTTTGGCGCCCATGATGAAGTGTATTACGAGAAAGAAAAAAAAAAGAAGAACTGCAAATTTCGACAAGGCGAAAGGGGAACGAGCGAGCTATTTACAGTTTTTCTCTATCGGCTCGAGCAAGGGGGCGGGCCTAACACATTGACCGTCATAGAAAGTGTGGCATCACGGTTCTCGTGCGCTGTAACCTCATTAGGGAAAAGGCTCCAGTAGCTTGAGTATGTTTGTTGGAGAAGAATCTGGGGATTTGCGGGGGAAGGGGGGAGAGAAGGGTCTGGAAAGGGTTTAGTTGATGGAGTGATAAGCATGGTTTATGGTTGTTTTTGGTCGGGGACATGATTCAGGTTTTTGGGCCATCCATGGTGATCATTGCAATGATGGACCGAGTGGGAGGGTTGAGGATGCATTGGGTGATACTTCTAGAAGATATCACAGAGATAAATAAGCATTACTCCAAAGTCTAGCTAGAGCGAGCTTTGGTGAAGGGAGATGTATAGCATAGTAGACATTGCCTTGAGTGATGTTGTTGATGCATATCAAGTGATTACTCCAACTTCACAAGGATTCATCTGCCGAACGTGGCTGGCAATAGCGTCAATTCCCAACGGCACTCTCTCTCCCTTGGCAAGTCCCCGTCTGTTCTGGTCTCTTTCTTGATTTCAATCCCCAAGAACGCGGGGCAGAACGTAAAATGAAACACAAGAGCTAAATCCTCCGCTCGTGATACGCACGCACGCAACTTAGGTGCATAAAGACCTTCTTGTTACGGCCATTTCCATGTCTATCATCGGACTATTTTCTCTCTAGTTAACCCCATGCCGAATGGTACTGTAATCTACTTGAGATGGCCAATCGCATTACTCTGTTGGTTGCGAGGAAGTTTGTTAAAGTGCTGTGTCTCGGGATGCGACGTGAGACAAGGGGAACTGAAGGTTTGACGTTGGTGAATCGTTGATTGGAAGTGATGTTGTATCAGAAGGCTACAAGTTAAAGTCTATTCACTCCCCTGACCATGATCGAGAAGTGTTCTAGACTTTTGTCATTGTCTTGTTCACTCAGCATCACAAACCATGAATGTTCATTTTATCGACGTCCTGAATCATCACGTGACTATATCCTGCAACCTGTCAATAGCGACGACGCTTTCATCAGTGTATCGCACTGCAAGCGCAAAGACGAGATTCGGGTTTTCTCCGCTTGATTCTTTCTCAAGACTATCGTATTCCAATATTCGAAGCAGGATATCACCCATCATGCCATCGCAATCGGCAGGCAGAGCAGATAATATCGACTTCTCACCCAACGGGCCCATGGTGGTTGGAACTTAAGAACCCACCGCAAAGCCGGCCAAGACCTTGAAATCGGACTGGTCTTTGGCGAATATCCTGGCAAATACAAACCGACAGGGTTATCGCGATGTAAAGAATGACAATCAGAACAAGCAGCCAGAGCAGTTTTGGACCGCAGTCAAAATGTAATGCGAGCCTTTATTCGCATCAGCGAGTACAGGTACAATCCTACCGCAGGCAAAGCTGTTCGTTGGCTGTAGAGTCAGAGATGGATACTTGCACGCTGTCAAGATAACCAAGGATTCGATCATGAGTTCTAGTGTGGCCATGATATCTCGAAGATGAAGACAAAGACGCGAAACAGCATCGTGCGCGAGGCATGCAGGGTAACATGGGCTCGTTCTATCGAAATCCATCGACGATGTGTAATGACACACTCAACAATGCAATCGACGTCAGCGCTCTCCGTGCCGGTTTGGAACAACTGGCTTCAATCCACGCGTGTTTACTCGCCAATAACAAGGCATCCCTTTCCCGGCAACTAGACTCCGCTATAGACGGCATTGAGAAGGGGATTCTCCGACTGAGAGCAGATGGCTGAATACGTTTCGCACTCGGGTAGAGCTCGAATGCGTAATGTAAAGTATGATCCAACGGATGGGTACTATCAGCTTTCATCTTACTTTGACTCGACTTTGGACGAAGCCAGACTGCGACTATCTCAAGCATATCATCTTGATTATGTATGTAGCCAGCTATTTCACGAGGGATAACATTCAAGGATGGAATATCCCGCCTGATAAGAGCGCATGGAAATGCGCCCAATAGTTGCAGGTACACATGGAAATAGCAACACAACGTCAATAATGAACCAATAGTTCATAGTTATAATAACAGTTGGGTTTGGCATGAAACTCACTTACACATCTATCTATACACAAACTTGGGCTTGGGCTTGATAATATCCGCTGTGCTTTCTCATGATCACAAGCGTTGCAGATTGATGAGGAAGTAACGTTATCTGGGGATGAATATTCAGGAATTCATGAAAGGCCAGCAATGAATTTTCGGGTATTAGATAGATGAATAAGAGCAACGTTTTAAATGTAAACTGTCGCATATGAGAAAAGTCGTCTTGTTCACTCAGCATCACAAAGCCTTTCACCGTGAACATCCATTTTGCACTGGTAGAACATTCCCTGACATGTTCAGCCAACATCATCTTAAAATGCTACAAATTCACGACTTTCCTTCCTAACAACTTCAACCTTCTCAAGAACTTAGTGTTTCAACATACAGACTCCAAAGCAAGGTACACCAAGAAACTCACTAATCAACCGACATCATGCCTATCCCCATACAGGAAAACAAGTCCAACCTTATCGCTACAACGAAAAACATCAAGCAAGAAGACCTCATCAACATGTCCGCCGACGCCGCAACGATCGAGGCTTGCTACACTCTCATCGCCATGTCCCGCGGCACCAATGAAACCAAGCAACACTGCCAAACCTCCGGTTGCAACAAGTCAGTCAGGACCACTTTCTATTGTAAATCCTGTCAGGCTCGTGCTAGTTCTCACAAGCACCAGTACTCGACTCGATCCAAGGCTCCAAATAATGAAGACTGAATTAATGCTGACTCGATATAGTCTGACAGGTGAGCTAGTAATCCGGACTAAGACAGATGGCTGATCCATCGGCGTTTGAGAGCGGCAAGGAGTAGGAAACTCTAGAAATGATGGCTGCTTCATCAAATAGTACAGACAAAAGAACCTCCAAGTGAGTAAAGTAGAACCAAAAAAATAAATTAAGTCCTTCTTTTAGTACCCGCTGTGTCAATAGCACAAGTGAATCTATCTCTAACCCAACCCCCCCAAACTCCAAAACTATGTACCGTTCGCTCTTCGTCCACCTCTAGTACTCCTATCAACATGTCTCTTAAGAACCTTCCTCGTCTCCACCAAACTCCTCTTATGCTTGCTCTTCGCCTTGCCCATCGTCATAAAGATATTCTTGTTGCGCTGCTTCTCCCTATTACTCGTGCTCTTGCCCTGGGCCTGCATCTTGGACTTGCTAATAGCCCGCGTGCTCTTGTGCTCCTCGCGATCTGGCTTGCCCTCCTTAGCAAGCGCGACACGCTCTTCCTTGGTGAGCTTGCGGAGACGCGCGGGCGCTTCGATCTGCTCGGCGGTCAGGCCGTCGTCGCGGTGGCGGTCTTCTTCCTGCTGGCGCTTGCGGCGGTTGCCCATTGCTTTGTCGATGGAGGCGGACATGCGGAGTTCTTGGAGCTTGGCGAGATCGGCCGGTGTGAGGATGGTTGTGGTGGCGAGCTTGGAGATGCGGTCGATTTCGGCCTCCTTCTCCTCTAGAGCCTTCTTAGTCTTTTCGTCCATAACAGGTTCTTCGTCTGTCTTTTGCTTCTTTGACGCAGGCTCGTCTTCGTCATCCTCCTCATCGGAAGAGTGATAGACATTAATCCAGTCTCCAGACTCGCTGCTGTCATCAGAAGCAACCTCCCACTCGTCAGACTTGTTTCCCTCATCCTCTTCATCAGTAGCAGCATCCTCAGGAAGACCCTTGGCAAGCCGCTTCTTCTTCTTTTCCTCCTCCTTCCACTTCTCCAGAAGCTCCAGACCCTCAATGCCACCGACATCTTCTTCACCAAACTTGCGCTGGGCCTGGAAACCAGCCTTCAGGTTGATAGTGGCATTCTTACCACGGTCTCGCTTCTTCAAAAGCTCGGCACCGACTTCTCGGTACAGTGACAAGAGACCCTTGGCAGCCATCATAACACCCTTGTCCTTGCTCTTGCGGTACTGGACCAAATCTTGTAGTAGAGTATCGGTCATAGCCAGGGGTTGACGAGCGCAAATTTCGCGAATAGAGTTTAGACCAGCAGCTGCGACCTCAGCGGCCGAAGCTTCTGAAACAAACTCGTTTGCGATCTTCTGAATAAGGGGCTCCAGCACATCAGGAGGCACCAAGTTATGGACTGCCTGCGCCAATGACGCCAGGAAAGAAGTAACAGACTGTTGTCGAGGAGTAAGGAACTTAATGAACCAGGAGTATAGCGACACAATAGTCAGCTTGTGCAGACCAACAAGTCGGGTAACGAGTTGTGTCACTAGAATCTTTGTATCGAGAGATAGCTTCGCCTTAGTGTTTTGTAGATGTTTCGAAAAGAGCTCTTCCGCAAAGTTCTGAGGATCGTGGAGGAGGTGAAGAGCGGAGAAGTTGAGAGGATGAGGCTTTGTCTTCTTGCGCTCAGCGCGCTTGACCTTATCGACAGCCCTGTCGTACTGCTTTTTCGACTTCTTGGTCTTCTTGTTGATACCCATCTGATGCTTGACCTGGCTCAGGTCAACCTCCTCATCACTGCTCTCGTCCTCGAGTTCCTCACGCTCCTTGTCTCCACCCAAGAAGAAGCGAACAGCACCGACAACAACCTTCTCGTTATCAGACAGACAAGCCTCCTTCATGACATCAACGGGCTTCGCATCGGTCCAGAACTGTCGCTTCCACATCTCACGGGTGAGCTTGATGGCCCAGATAGCTCGAGGAGAGGATCGATCGGCGGTAACGAGGTTGTAAAGAACGGTCTGAACGGTTCGGTTGAGAGGGTGGTTGATAGATTTCGTGTTCGAGTTTCGCAGATCGCTCAGGATTTTCTGGAACAGAGTTTCACGTAAAGTTTTGCTGGGCGACGATACGAGGATGGGGAAAAGCGTGGTAAGGACGCTGGTCGAGTCGATAACTTCCTTTCGTCGCAGCAAGACCAGGCTTCCCACGATCTTCTCCCGCAGCTCGGGGTGCAGAATTACATGGTGCTGTGTAAGAATGGACTTCAGATCGTCGGGGAAGGTAGCAGTCTCTTCCTTGTAGCAATCGGCGACATGAGCGATTAGATCGATAATGTTGTGGAAGGACTCGACAGAATCGGCGGTCGCAGTGCCAGGAGAAACCAGGAAGATCTCGCGCTGAGCCTCATATTGTTCCAATTGCTTCAAGAACTCCTCCTTGTACGACCTAGCGCTTCGTATCAGTATTTAATCGCAGTGTCGAGAAGTAAAAGACGTACTTGGGATCGCGGCGGATTTTTTGTTGCAGACTCGCGCTATAGAAATTGTCAGTGAATGGCCAAAAAGAAGCGAAATTCTTTCGCAATTGACTTACAAGTCGGCATCGAGCTTCTCGAGCGCAGCGACCTTTCGTTTGACCATTGCGACGTCGAGGCTCTCGCTGTTGATCTGTTGATGTAGAGCGGGAGGGTGGGGGATTGGTCCCTTTGAACTTTGTCTGCAAACGAAGAAAATTTGGGAGATTTTCTGGCTGATAAGATAAGCTCATCCCCACGCGGAATTGGACCGCGGTTCTAGGCCTCAACTTTCAACGCTCGCAACAGAAAGACAATTGGGAGTTTGAAAAAGGAAAGATTAATAAGAAAATTGAAGAGAATAAAGCATGAGTCCAGATAGACTCATTATATGCAAGTGCGTTGATTTGGTCTAGAGAAATAACACTACTCTATGTCTACTCTGATTCCACATCGGTGTTAGACCATAATATCAGAGCAACATGAAGCTCAATCGTCCGTAGCCATCATGCTGTAGATTGAACCTTTGTCCCCTTTACTGTCTCGTCAAATAGCAGCCATTGTGATCGATGTGTGAGGGGAGATGAGATATCGCAAGGGAGGAGAGGCAGTCCATGAGTTGAGAGAGTGCTCAGCGCCAGTTTCACCCAAATCCACCTACACAATGATCACAATGTGATCTCAATATGACACCAGATGAAGAGCATTGATCGTAGTTAATCGAACCATTTGGTGTTTCTATTTTTGGATAAGGTATAAACGTGCGGCACGTGGGGGCCTCGTGGGTTGGCATGATGGATGTGAGGAGAAGGAAGGTGCGGTAGCCTGATGCTCAGCCTTATTACAACGACATGTCATGATGAACATTAAGTTTGTATGTAAATAGTCCTCTAATGAGTTCTTCCTGGATACCAGACTGCTCTATCAACATCATTTCCCCATATTGGTCTCAGGGCGGCGCCGTTGGTGTCAATTGCGAACAGCTTCACGTATCAGTCATGATGAACAGAACAAGTAGATATAAGAGTCCACAAACTCCCAGTCTATGATTTCAGCGTAAAAAGAGACTATTATACAACCTTTCGGCGGGGCATCACCCGTCTGCTGCCCATTAATGCGGAAAGGTATCATAGGCAAACATGAGTCTAACACGAGCATCCCCCCTCCACCAAAAGATCACTTTTTGTTTCCCAGACAGCGAGAGCATATCTGGACGTCATCCGTAAGCTCCTGCCAAGCTGTTTTGGCATTAACAGCAGCTGTTGTTACAAGTAGGCCCAGCTCTTGGGCAATACTTGGGCCACACTCCCCAGACTTCTCATATCACCTCTCGCACCCCGCGAATCTTTCTAGATGTGTTTAAATGCGCTTAAGCAGCGATTTCTACACCACCTGTAGCACCCATTGCTGTCCGCGCGTTAGCCGGGTTTTTTTGAGTAGAAAATTGAGAGAAACTTACCCTTCTTGAGATCACCGTAGATGGCGAACTGACCGGCGGTAAGGGTACCGACCATGAAGAGACGGGCACCAATACCGGTGTAAGAGCCACGGAGACCGAGCTCCTTACCGATCTTGATGAGACGAGAGACAGTGCCCTCACCGGGGAGACCCTTGGTCTTGTTGATCTTGGAAAGCATGGTATCGGCGGGCTGAGAAACAATGGCGGCGGCGAAACCGGCAATCAGACCAGAGCCAAGGTTGGCAACGGTCTGCATACCGTCGGAGAGGTCCTTCTTGGGGAACTTGCGGAAGACAGCCTCAGAGACCTTCTCGTAGACGACGAACTTGGCCATGGTGTAAGGAATCCTGAAGGGGAAAGTCAGCTTCCTGAAACTCAATTGAGAGGTATAACAGCGGGAAACACTCACTGCTTGAAGAGAATGGGTCCGAATCCGGCGTAGAGAGCACCGACACCCTCGTTCTTGACAATCTTGCCGAAGCCAGAGACGAGACCGCTGGCGTAGGTGGGCTCAGAGACGAGACGGATACGGGTGGCCTCAAGAGGGCAGAGGGCAATATCGGCGAAGAACTCAGCGGTGGCGGAAGAGGCAAGGTAGACAGCAGTTCGGTTCTTAGAGGCGGTCTCGTAGCCGAGAGTGTCAATCCACTGCTGTTTGAAGAACTCGTAACCACCGAACTTCAGAGCACCCTGGAGGAAGTAACCGGCAAAGGTAGGGCCGGCACCAGTGAGGAGGGCACCAGCACCCTCATTCTGGACAACCTGGCGGAAACCACCGATGAGACCGCGGTTGTAGGTAGCGGGGTCGAGCTGGATACGGGTCTTGACGCTGTGATTTCAGAGTCAGTATACTTGTTCTTCCGGTTCGATTTGGCGCGCTTTTGCTTCTCCGTCATGGCTAACGAGGTTTGCAGTACTGAAAAGTGTCCATCTCGGGTCCCAATTGAGTTTCTCCGAGACAACCCGCACAACCACAAAAAACCCTCTCAAGCGATTGACGACGAGAAACTCAGCGCAGAGGCGATTCAAACATACACATCGACGGGGGTGAGACCACCGTGGGTGACGGAACAGCAGACAGCACCGGCAAGGGCGAATCGGGAGTAGAGAGCAAGACCAGACTTCTTCTCGGGGGTCTCAGCCTTGATGTTCTGGACGACGGCGTCGACCTTTGTGGAACCGGTAGAGGCAGCCATTGTGAATGACGGGGGTTTATGTGATCAGACGTTGGAAAAAGACTGAGGGGAGATGGTGGAGTGAAAAGAAGAAGAAGAAAAGGGAGAGAGAGCTTCTGGTGTTTTGAGTGACTTTTTTTTACTTGGTCCCGCGGCGGAGCAGCTGGGGAAAGGGAAAAATAATGCCTCCTTTGCCATTGATTTTTTTTAGAGCTCGGGAAGACTCGGATAATCGGCGCCGGCGAATGCACGGACCGGGCCAAGGGGAGGATGCTACGCAATTTGTGTCCGTTTTTAGGTAACAAACAAAGCGCCAGAGACTGGTGCTTTTCGCACTCATGATGTCCCCATATCATGCCTATCCACTGGCTCACAGCGACCAACAGATCATGAATACATACTTGTAAGGCCCGGGGTAACAGGAGAAATTGGGGAATGTCCCCCCTGTTTAGCCTCCCAGAAGCAAAGTTGGCCAGTGACGTTATTCCCAAGACCGCTCTTTCGGTGTAACCACCAAAGCTATCTTATGACTTGCAACATGTAACCTGATAACTGACATTTCTCATACTCCGCCAAGACCTAGGGATCAGTGAGTTTATAAATATCTTCATCTTACTCACCTAAAATGACAAAAAAAAATACCAGATGTTGGCGAACTCTCACTCACTCACTCACTCACTGGGCTCCCCGAGAATTCCTCGGGCAGACCCACCAGTAACTAATCGTTGCTCGCCAACGTGTCCACGGCATTGGTTGGATAAGACAAAGAAAGACAAAGTTTTTCTTTCTTGCGTGCTTGTATATTTTATTACCGGGTCAGCCAATGGATATTGCGCGATAAGCAATGTCTCTTCTGTTTGCCCCAGCTTGACTCAGTCTCGGAGGTTAATCAAGTTCGCGACAGTGCGTTCGTTCTTCTATCCGTAGTTCGACGTCATACCCTCATGAAGATGATACTCAGGTAAATGGAAGATTTTGGAGGATATCAATGCCTTTGTAAACAGATTTTTATAACATTTCCTTTTTGGTCTGGCGGCCACTTCGGCATGCACTCAGCCTATAATGCAGCCCTGATAGGCGCATCTCAGATCAATCGCCGATTTCGCCAGCCTGGGCCGACGCTGAACCACCTTAACCATCATCCCTGTTCAGCCAAGCTGAACTTTGTGTTTCTCTCTTATCTCCGATAAGGATCTTACTGCCGATACCAAAGTCTCCTTTGTCTTTTATTTAGTGGAAGAACATCACAAATAAGTAAGTGTCTCGTATCAGGTCATGACATCTTGTCAAATTACACGAACGCCTGATTCTATCACTCTTTCCCGAAGTCAATTGGTGTTTAGAAACTTTCCTGATTTGGATATGGACTCAACATGATTGGCTCAATTGTCTACAGTGACGTCGTTGAGGTTATTCACAGGAGCAGAGGCACCATCTTTTGTAGTCGGACTCAACTGCCAAGTTTGAAGCTCGTTTTGCAACACATGCCTATCGTAGATCCCTCATTCCCTCTCATCCTTACCATCCCAATCAAACAATTTCAGGACATTCTGATTATCATAAGCCGTCACTAAATCCAAAGTAGACCGCCCATCAACATCCTCCGCCAAAGGATCAATTCCCTTGTCCATAATAGCCTTAAACAATTGCTCCTTCTCGTCCGCCATCTCATGGAGAATAGTTCTCCTCTTGTCGTCTCTCGCCTGCCAATCTACTCCTAATCCATCCAACCAACTCACCACCTCATCCACATTGTCATCATCATAGCCTCTCATGGCAAGAAAGAACGCTGGTGTCTGGCCAGCATGGTTGCACGCATTGGTATCCAGTCCCAACTTCAAGAAGCGCTCAAAAGGATCTCGAGCATTACTTCCATCATAGCAGAGACACCCAAAGAGGCCAGGGGCAAGGTAATGGAGCGCATTGTTTCCAAGACCATCAGTGGCAAGCATATCCGCACCCTGTGTTATGATATAGTCAAGCCAGTCGGGCTCAGTTTGATCAAGCTCGCCATGCGCCAGCGCAGCAAGGCCATGATGGAGTGGCCGGTATCCATCAGCGTCAGTCTGGTTGATCAAGGCCGGCACAGCGTCCCCTAGATCCTTGAGTCCTTCCAACTTCTCATCGTTCAGAGCTCGAGATCCGAGTCTAATATGAAGTGCGTTTCTGCCGAAATTATCCACTGCATAGGCATCAACCCCTTTGTCGAGCAGGAGTCGTAGAGGTAAATAGACTTCTCTAGCGCCCCTAGGACGCTTATTTGACACTCGCTCACACGCAGCCAGAAGAAGAGTTTCTCCAGCTGCATCGCGGAACTCCATATCAAGATCGACTAACTCTAAGATCGGTCCATAGACACGCTTTCCTTTCAAGATTTCGTGCACGACTACCCTTTCAGCCATAAAAGGTGGTCTGAAAATGTGAGGACTTTTGGCATAGGAGATAAACTCAACCGTAGAATCCTTCTTGTGCCACGCATGGGTTGCTATAGCCATTGGTAGGGAAGGTCTGTTTGGCAACCGAACCCTTTCAACGATGACTAGGCATTTGGCATACGGACTGAATCCAGCTCCTAGGAGAGCTTCCATCATCTGTTTTGCAGCGGCATCACGATCGAATTCGACGCCGCCCCGAAGCGTACCCAATGCGGAGCTTGCCAAGAGCAAAGGATGACCTTGACGTATCATCTGGGTTTCTTGGGGGTTTGTATCAGGATCCAGCTCCTTTGCGGACTGTAGTGTCATCTCCCAAGACGCTGCGAGGGAGGAAGACTTTTCTCCAGAGAGCAGAATGCTCAAGATGATCGGGTACTTGGACTCAGTCGCAGAAAGGATGGTGGTTGGACTGACTTCTGCCCCATGACCGACTAAGAGTCGAACAAACTCTTCTTGGTGTGCTGCTTTGTTCAGGCATCCATTTCCCTCAGAATCGACGACGTTCACGTTAGCGCCTTTATCGATCAGCGACCTCATCGCTGCAGTCCGGAAGGCGCCCCATTGCGTGAAAGAATAAAGCAGTGGTGTACATCCCTTGTTGTCTCGAATTTCCATATCTGCGCCTTTGGAAAGCAGGTATGGCATGGCGTGAAAGACTTGCCACCACTCTTTGCCAGTGATTAGAATATGAAGAGCAGTAAGACCGCCACGACCTCGTGCGTTTATGTCGACTCCTTTTTCCTCTACCAAGACACGAATGACTTCCATGTTGGGAGAAGAGCGTCGACAAGCCGTCACAAGCAAAGGCTCAAGTTCTTCCGCGCCTTGTTCCTTTATCCATTTAGGATGATCAAAACTTACTGCCGCTTCTGGAGATAAGCAGTCATTGACTAATTCATAGTAACCATGTTCGACGAGTCGCGAAATGATCGACACACCATCGACATCGACAGCAGCATAGTCCGCACCAGCTTTGTGCAGGTTCGCTACCAAAGCGAAGTGGCGGTCCGACAGCAATCGTGCCACTCTCTTCCATTTTGTTTCTTTTGCACGTGGGATGAGTGACTCACCCAACACCACAACCTCTGCTTGACGGAGAGCTTTGCTTCGCGATATTCCAATATGAAGAGGAGTTGGGAGTTCCAGATGCCCAGCTTTCTCCTGGCAGTTCCAGAGGAGGTTCGTAATGTAATCCTGCCACTCGTCTGATGCGAAAAGCATCGCACGATAGAGAGCCGACCTTGGACCATGCGATCCCAGAAACACATCTGCTCCTGCATCAAGCAAAGCGTTGATGATCTCATCATATCGCGAGGCCTCATACACTGGATCGAGGACTTCGAGTTGAGGCCCTGATACGATCTCATCAAAGTGCCTTTCATTATTCTCGACAGTGTAGCCAGCCGCGATGTTTGTGTCGGGATAATTTAACTGATGAAAGGGAATCTCATCATCACATAGTATTTTCTTGACTGGTCCGCGCCTCCAGAGACGTTGCTCACGGTCAAAGAATACACACTGAAGAATTGGAGGGAACCAAGGTTCAGGACAGCATGTCCCTCGAAATTTATCAAAAGTAGGGTTGACCTCAGCTCCTGCTTCGATTAAGAGTTTCACAGACTCGATGGTCCCAGAGCGACTGGCGCAATGCAATGGAGTGTACTGGAAAATATCCTTCTAGTCGAGCGCCACTTTCGTGGTGTCGGGATTTAGCTCGTGCATGCGCTGAAGTAGAAGGCCAAGGCCGTTACTTCTCTTACACCTCGCGGCGATATGTAGAGCATTCATGCCTTGGTTTGTGGTAACAAATGGATCTGCACCGACACGCAACAAGCGGTCGACAGTGTAAGTGTTCGTGGAGGCGGCGAAGTGGATGGCCCTCAACCCGCGGGAATCTGAAGCGTTGACATCGGGTGATTGTTTCAGGAGCCATCTCAAGCAATCTTTTGCATGATAATTGACCCCATGGCTTCCATCCAGACGCATGCGGCAGGCTAGATGTAAGGGTGTCGAGCCAGCATAGTTGGGTTGGTTTACATCCAACCCTGCCTTTTCGGAAAGTGAAAGGAACATCTCTCCTTTACCTGATAGCCTTATTGCATTTGGTACGAGAACCAACTCGTGGCATAGAGTGTTGCCGTGTAGGTCCACGGCAAAGGGTGAGGCACCAGCGTCAAGGAGGTATTGGTACACCTCGGTAAGTCTTGTTTATGCATAGTCAAGGTCGGTAACGCTGTGGATCGCTTCGTGAAGGAGGGTTCGCCCGTAATTGTCGCGGACATACAGACTTGCGGAGGCCTTGATAAGAATATCAAGAATATCAGTTATCATCGGTTGCTTGGGATATTTGCCCGCGGCCCGGAACAAGGGTGTCCGGCCTCTGATGTCCTTGGCATCGATCTCAGCTCCACATTCGAGCAGCATACGTAGACATTCCTCTTGGTGGGTGAACCCCTTGGTGACCAGAATATGTAAAGGCGTCTCTCCATCGATATTTGTCAGATTCGGATCCGAACCAGTTTCGAGGAGTTTTCTCAAAACTGACGGTAGAGTACTCTCTCTGTTCTTCGAGTCATCGTCCCCAAAGTTCTTAGGCGAAGACATTCTCTCATAATGAGCAAATGCGTAATGGAGTGGTCCATTTCCTTCGAAATCAGTGACAGTACAATCGGGGCTATATTTCAGCATCTGGGAAGCATGGGCTGAATCATGATAGATAGCAGAAAGAAGCGGTGTCCTGCCTTTGATGTGTTCTCTTTTGTTGATGTCCACATTCCCCTCTTGCAACAGGAGCTTCAGGTATTCTTCGTCACCTTTCTTCGGCAGGCAGTGCAACGCGGTCTTCCCATCCTTTGTCTCAGCATTTGGATCAGCGCCCGCTGCGAGCAGACGTCTTAACACGTGCGAAAACTGCGCAGAGTGTATAGGAGCACGACCCAGAGAATCTCTCTCGTTGACGTCTGCACCAGCTTGGATAAGCAATGCCAAGTTACGATCAAAATCCGAACAGTCCAAATCCGACATGCAGTGGGGAGATATGTATGGCCGACGTATAAAATGAGACTGTGGCTCACACAGCTCTATCAGAGGGGTCGACCAAGGACGTTCCAGCACATTCTCTTGTTTGTCCCAGACGTCGGCCTTCACCCTGCAAGCAATAGAAGCAACCGCACCAGCATTCACCAACACCTCGATTGTTTCAGCACAGCATGTTCTAGCAGCGAGAAAGATGGGTGTCTCAAATCCTGTATTGTCATTCGGATCGACATCAGACTCCTGAAGAAGGCGTTTAACGAACTGGGGCTGCCTGTATTTTATGGCGATGCGCAATGCAGATCGTTTCTCGGTAGTGTTTAACAATGGAAGCATCTCTTCTAAGCTGTTGACATGGCCGTACGATGCTACATATGACAATGGTGTATCTGCATAGTTTGTGGTTGGATCGGTGTCTGTTGGGAGACGTGGCACTGTGGGAGCTATTCCCTTTTCAAGGAGCAGCCGAACAACTTGTGCTTTATCCTTCTTTGCAGCCACATGCAATGCCTGGTGGCCTTGAATGTCATGAGTACTCGGCGATGCCCCCTGGTTTAGTAACAGTTCAATGATATCTGCGTGACCGCTGAAAGCAGCCCACCACAAGGGGGCTCTCTTCCTTGCGTCTTGCTCGTCTATGCTCTTCTGGCCCAGGCGATCAATCAGGGCTGAGATGCACGCTTTGAGGCCACACAACGCAGCGACATGGAGATCCGACATGGAGGTGGTGTCTTCTTCAACCCTCATTCTTTCAGGGGTATCGAAGTATGTTTTCAGCCAATTGTTTCGTGTCTCCCTATTGCCCAAGAACAATTCAATTTGTTGATACAATAAGTCATTTGGCAAGCAATTCCATTCAATTTTGCAGCGTGCACATGCCAATTCTTGATAGCATACGCTGCGAATGGAAAATCCACGTTGCGGTTGTGTTCGCGATCGATAGTTTCTGACGGAGTAAGAGTTTCATCTTGAAGGCAGCCAGCGCAGATATATCGGAGGCAAGCGAGAGAAAGATCGTAGTGAGTCGGTGATGAGTCCAATATGGGGTAAACAGGGGTATGCACTTTTCTTGGTGTCCCAACCAGAAACTCGGTAAGTGAATGGTGCACAACGCTTACAGTCTCATCTGGTAAGACCTCGATCAGAGGGCCACACGCAGCCCGAACCAGATCTTTGTTCTCTTTCAAACTGTCTGAGAATCTACTTCTCTCGACTGTCTTGAGCATATCGGCAAGCTCTAGCAGTCGTAGAGGACGGGTCGCGTGAGTCACCCATTGCAGGATCAGCACCTGCGTGTTCTCTGAAATGCCGGATCTCCGAGCATGCTCTCGTAGAATTTCGATGTAAATAGCGTCCAAATCAAGCGGAAGCTTGCGGATCGCCTCATGAATGTCGGCTTCTGACTCCAAGAATGATTTCATAGCCAATTTAGCGTAGAGGAACAGACCGTTGGCTCGGCCAGGTACCGCTTCCTTGACAAGTTGTTGATCGCACTCAGAAAGAGAAGTGCCTGATAGGCAATATCTCACTTAAGAAGAGATATCGACATCCACAGCCTTCTCGTCCATTCGGATGTGAAGAAACCTCGTGCCTCTCATTACGGCCTCGACACTGGAAGTGGGTCGGCTGGTCAGCAACACCTTCACAGATGAAGGCCTCCAGTTACCAAGTTCAGCCAGTTGGTTGATGAATTCGCTATTACCATGGTCCATTTCGTCCAACATGTCTGCCACGCAATAGACCTTGGGCACAGATGCCAGAGCTGTTCTTAGGTGTCTCCATAGCTCATCAACTGATATACTATCCAGGTCCCGACACTCGTCAATATAAGCCTTTAAGGATGCCTGTAATGGAGGACAGTAGACGAGAATCTGATCTAGCCAGTCTCTGAGAAGGTTGATGGGCCGATGATTGGCATCAACAATCTGCCGAAAGAAGAAGTAAAGAACTGGGCTTTTTTCTTGAGAGAGTTTGTGAATCATGCTGGCTGCAACAACAGACTTTCCAGAGCCTGGGACACCTTTGATCCACAAGAGGCCATCGCCTTGTCTCTCATGCCATTTGAGGTAGTTCTCTGATCTGTGGATCCATTCTCCAGTACCTTTGAGATGGAATGCCAAATGTTTGCGATATTCGCTGCTTTCAATATCGTATTCTGTAGGTCGCAGCCACTCATGAATACGGGTAATAGTAGCTTCAGATTGCGGTAAGATATTTCCAGAGTTATAATTGTTGGTGTCGTCTTTACTGATAACCACAATGTCACTGCCTTCAGGCGATGGCGACCGCTCGTCAGACATATTGCTTGACGGACCGAAGAGTATGAGGGGAAATGTTCAAATTCTTTAGTTTGCAGAGATGGCCGATTCTCATCAACGTTAACTCCAAATTAATACAACATGATGGAAAGATAAGTGATCGTCGAAGGTTGTAAGAGGTGAGGAGGAATATTAGGCTGCAGTCAGCGAAAGGCATGGATTAGTTCACCTGATGATCCTAGCGAAAGGACTCCGTAGTCCGTAGGACTTGCCTAACCTTAAGTACGTACTACTTTCTTGGTCAAAATATGAGAAGGAGAAACGTAATGATGAGAATTTGGAAGTTGGACATCCATATGATGAATAGAGGCAAATTTGATTGAGTAAAATGGTATTCTATCAGAGGTGAACTGCCGATTCTGTTATACAATGCCCAGAAGGAAACGACTTGAAGGCACCAATTCTATCCCCAACGCCACGCTAAAAGTTCACAGCCACAACACATGTATCCATTGATATGCTCATTTCGTTCGATTAAAGTCTCTGTCGAAAGCCATGGTCTTATCCATGCCTTGCCATACACCGTGACCAGTTCTTTCGCCTGTGACGTAGAATCGTTCTGTGGGGTCTTGGGTGGTTGCCCACTGGTTAAGCATGGTGCTGTTGGAAGCGGCCTGGCCACCCGTGTAAGTCGAGCCACCAGAGGTGTTGCTGTAGGCCGGGTAGTTGTAGGATCTGAGAAATGACTGTCAGTGGATCATTTTCGACATGTAAGTTTTCAATAACCTACTGGCTGGCAGTTGAAGACGGCATGTTGGTTTGTTTTGTTGGTTCAGAAGTATAGTATACTGATTGGTTGGTTGTATGGTTGCTCTAAGCTCAAGTTGCAGTGATAGGTTCAAAGGTGAGAAGACAAGTCAATGTATTGATGATGATATCAAAACCTCTGCTCTAGGGAGATCACCTTCTATTTAAGATAAAATAAATCAAGTAATCCTTCCCTCGCAAACACGCAGAAAGGGGACTTTGAGTAGCCTCAAACTGGAAAAATACCACCATCAACGTCTCTCAACTCCAGCATCCGCGATCCCCCCAAAAACGGCCCCCATAAGCCACGGTCGCGCAGAAGCGTAGAGGCAACAAAGTCAACCGCCAGGCCATCAACACCACCGTGAAAGCCTCAATTGGACGGTGGCGAAAAAAGCAAACTGAAACGGAGACTGCGCCGCGGACAGTTGAGAAAAAGTTGAATAACTCAATGTTTGGCGGAAATGGGACCCGTCTCATACACCCGCAATTGCGCAGAACTCAAATCGTTAGAAACACATCAGCCACAGAGGTAGCCAAGATAGTGGCTCAGCAACCCGGCTAGCCCCCAAAGATAAGGCAGTAGTAGTAGTTATTGAGTACCTATGAGAAGTACTTCGGTGAGAGATTTAGCACTCATTTGCGGCAACTTGCAGATAGCATGTTACATTGTCTTCACGGACGAGGAGAGGCCCTGAGTTGAGCGCTTTTCAGCATATTTTCACTAATGGTCATTGAGCGGGAAGAACAATGTCGCTGCGCGACAGTTTCAATCCAGGACGGTTATCATCAGTGTAACGTCAGATTAGTGAACTTACAGCTCCCTGTGCTCTTATCTTATTGGAGGCCTTCCCAAACAATTTGCTGCACGTTTCAGGGCGAAATCGGTTCAAAACATATGGGCTATGAGGGAGGCAATTATCACGATGCTGACAAGTTCCTAACGGCCGTCATGAAGCTCAATGCACCCCTGGAAATCAAGGCCAAGTTGATTATTTTCTATCGGCCATTTGCCACCCTCTTGAGAGTGCATTTGCGAACTTGCAATTTTGACGAAAGATCATTTTCGTCAGGAGAATGACCGCATAAGGGGTTTGAGTAGGCTGACCTGACATGCTTGTTGAGTGCTAACTTCGGGAGGGAACCCATATCTGACGCATGAGATGATTGTTCAGTAAGTCATAAAGCCAACGACCTTTCAGATCGACGTCAGTTTGATAGAGATCAATTTAAATCGTGGTGGTCGAAGCGCAGCATTGACATGTCCTTGGCACATCGTAGGGCTAGCCTTATGATGCTGCCAGCGTTTCACCATTCATATCACAACTATGGAAAACCATGGGCACAGACTACTTTAGCATACCTAGACGTAGTTCGAATATTAAAGTATCATATTTCTAAAACAATGAATATCTAACACTGTCATTATTGTCTTTCGTGGTTACAAGAGCAGATTGTTCATTTGTACCACATATTTCGCTACCCTACACCTGAAGCACGCAATTGGGGGATTTCATGATTTCACAAATCATCTCTAGACCATGGTCAATACTCGATCTAGGCTGACCGATCTCATTCAGTTTCAGTTCTTCTGTCAATTGTGATATAGTCTGATCGCACCTATATCGTCGGCTTGTGCTTCACGTCAAATTAGATGCGAGAAATATGAAGTCAAAATCCTTTTTTCGTCGCAAGGGTTCGCATGCATCGTCTCACTCTGTGATAAACTACATCCTTTACCTGAGCCAATATTGAACGTAAGAAAACAACAGACTTGGTAAGATCTCAGAATCTCAAAATCATTCTCGAAGCCGTTATGGAATATGGAGCCATTGCAGAGCCTCATTGTCCCACCGCTAAAGGCTCAAACCTTGAGCTCCATCAACATTCCAGTGCATCGGCAATCGAAACTTCACATTCCAACGGTCTGCAGCCCTATTTGCAACTGCCGAGACATATCTGAGATATATTCGGTATGCATGTAGATGAATTTGTGAGCTGGTGACTTTTCCCATGTTATGTTTTCTCATCAACAGTTCATCCTCCACGGACATTGCCTTCACCACTGAGGTCATGAGTCAAGTTCGGCGTACTAGTGAGGCCGCAGTTCCATCCGAAATTGAGGCAATGGGCCTCAGGATCCAACCGGTAAGGTCATCTGTAGCTGAGTCTAGCATGGATATTCTGAGGAGAATGAGATCTTCTATCATGGGCGATCGAAAGGGACAGGGTAAACGGCCACTTGATCATAGCACAAATGCGAGCAATGCAGCCCGTTTTTGACGCGAATTGAGAAATGGTACCTATGGTAACGCAGGCCAGGTTAGAGAGAAGCCTTCTATGCACAGAGCACTGACCGAGGGCCAAGGTCATCACTATCAATTGAGGTCAGCATTGTGTTGAGATAGCCTTTCTGTTGCATCAGAAGCTGGAAAGTCTATCAGTTGAGGAGGATCAGCGCATAACATTAATATGAGTCACAATGGACACCAGATCCAGGCTCAAAAGGTATAGCATATCGTTGACAAGGTGACGAACATCAACAATGAGAATAACTCAAAATAACAACACTGCTGGGACTGATGGCTTCTTTAACTCACAGTTGACCACGTACCACCTCCAGCACAGCTTGACAGCACCACACCATCATCACACTCGCATTGAACAAAACCGCAAACTCAGGAGCACCTGCTGCATTTCCGCACATCCCAAGACTAGCCTCGCAAGCGCAACGCAAGAGCCCAGAATAGACGTGAGCTTGGCCAAGACGAGCTATTCGCAAAACTATCAATTCCAGTTTTCGATAGCTCGACGCTTCGACCATACTATGTAGAACCCCTGCGTTCAGCTTGGCCTCGACCTCTAGAGGTCAACAGGGCTCCCCCCCCTATCTGGGGCAGATCATCGGGACGAGCAGAGCTTCCTTCTTGGCTCCAGCTGTGGCAAAAAGGCACCGGAGCGTGCGAAAACGAGAGTCAAGATGAAAATGAGGTTTAGACTAGACTACTTTGTAGATGACATTGCGTTTTTGCTATACGACGGGGCCTGAGCACGGGTTGCTAAGGCATAATGGGCTGATAGGAAAACTCAGAGCCTCCGTGCATCACTCATCAGTCATCACTATGGAGATAGTATGCGCTGAACTGTAATGGATTGGGCCAAAACGTGTTAACGTCGAATACAGGGAAACTGGCCACCCCCAGAAACCGGCCAGTTCAGCAAAATTCAGTTGATGCCTGAGGCCCACATGGACTTTTACCATAGTAAAATCCCAGGTGGCCGGTTTCCCTGTATTCGACGTGAGTGAATGCCTGTATGCCTCTGCATCGGTACCATGCTCCCATGACGAAAGGATTCTCCTTTTCCATGCTGCAGGCCAACACAACAGCAACGCGGCCAACGAAGAGCTCACCAAAGAAGGGAAAAAGCAGACCCAGGCGCGGTTTGAGAGTGACAGGCCTGCATGGAACTATCACCGTTGGCGTGGTGCGCTAACACAAATCGTCTCCGGTGACAGGGGTAGCATTGGTAAAGCAGAACGAGAAAGTGGACTGCGCCTTATATGGGGAAATAAGAAGCGCGATAGGAAATTGTAAGTACGATTCTAGGTTATTTCGCACTGGAATGCGGCTTCAACCGATAGAGCCTGTCCCGCTGTGAGACAAGACGATACAAAACGATATGACTCCCCACTCCCGCAGCCGCTGGATATTTTGAGGCTTGAAATCGTTGAATCAACTTCAGTTGAGGAGAGCGACAAGACGAGGATATTAATTGGTCCTGGGGCTATCGCGTGGTAATGAGCAAGGATTTGTCAGATCGTGTTGAACCCTTACGATTTTTGTGCGACAAAATGTCACCTCGTAGGTCATGTTCCTTGCATTATCGCGATTTATCCAATTATCACCGGCAAGGCATTATTTTATGAACAGGGAAGAGACACAACTCAGGGGCAGGGAGTAGGGATCCTCAATGGCCCAATGAGATGAACTAGATTGTTGAGGGCTTGCGAATCAACCTCGGCGCATGGATCTGAAGCACTGACTGTTTATTCATGCCAAAAGTTTCAGTCGAATCGAATGACCGGACGATGTCGAAACTTGACACTTCACAAAGGGTCGTATCAATCATGGATCATTGAGTATTGTCAACGAGGCTTCCCCAGTATAATATCAGTGCCACCGTAAATAAGACGATTATAAATACCACTACCGGTAGCACCACAGCCACCGTCAGGAGCGCATTCGCATCGAACCCCTCCTTTTAAACCCTAAAAAAAGAAACGATTCGTTTTATGCAGATGCATAAAATACACCCTCTCGCATGTGCGCAATGGCTTGCAATGGCTTGGGAACCAAGTGAGCGAGTCACGGACGCCAATTGGACTCTAAGTTAGAAGACGCCACAGCGCGAAAGATGCAATTGCACCGCTGTCGTAGCGCTTCTTTCAAAGTGCCCCAAGCCACCAAACAACCGGATCTTTCGATGCCCGTTTTTTCGTGGCAATTGGGTTCATCCTTCTTTAATCTCCCCCTTGGGTCAATGCAAGCCTTGATAAACCGTCTATGACGCTTGGTTGTATTTCTGTGTGTTTTCCTTTGTCGGTGCCATCCACACAGTCTGGAGATTGCGGACGCTAAAATCTGCATGCTGTCAGGTACCCGAACTTTCAGTGTTGATCGTGCGATGGCCATTGATAGGGATCAACGGGCACACAAAATGGACGTTTTTGGGACCTGTGTGGTACAAGGCTGTGCAATGCTATAAACGGCATTTGATGAAGATGAAAGAACCAAAAGAGGACGAGAGAATATTAAACGGTTAAACAATATTGCCTTTCTTGTTCTAGAGACACATTTAATCGAGAAAGAATAAAGGAAACAATAGAAGACAAAACGTCAGCTCTGTACCTAAGTCGGTGAGGTGCAAGCAAGTTATCAAGAGGGGCTTCTTTGAAGCAGTCGACTAAGGAAACAATTCCCGCTAAAACCAACGGCCTCTTCAGGTCCTTGGGGGCTATGATCCTACCATTCGTAGGCTACCATCACGATCGATGAGATTCCAGAAAAGATCTCGGTGATCATCATGACGATCAGGGAAAATTCGAGATGCCAAAACTTGGAATCCGTGGTTCTTCGGTCGTTATCGCTCCGTAGGGTAACGCATTGTCTGTCACTGCCTCTCACTAACAAAGCCGATAACATGGGTTGCTTAATTATCCATATTGCTCCGGAGAGCACGATAGAGTGAACACTAAGAATAACAAACCTTCTTTGATGCTAGATCCAATGGCCAACAAAGGTTAGCAACAATACAAAGTGCCGATGACTAACAACACGCGGTTACAGTTGCATGGAGTTATACAGGAAATGAAGGATACTACCCCTATATCGGTAACAGCAACTAGGAAGCAATAGACAGCCTCAGCTGCTGGGATACTCCAGAAGGTTATTCGTATCAATCAAGGTTATCGCAAACTATTTGGTCCAGCCTTGAGCTGAAATAACGAGGTGTAATAGCGTCAACAACCCAAGAAACCGGACTCTTTGGTGCGACATCCGACGAGAGACTATTGCTCAACGACTCATCTCTACTAGCTATTACAGCATTAGGCCTTGCAAGGTTGAATGTTTGTAAACGTCTCCAAGGCTCAAATAGCCGAAAGTCCTTGTATGTTAATCCCAGCATCGTATCGCTCCAGCAGCTCTCGGCGACTTCCTCTTAGCGACCCCCGCTAACAACGACCAAGGCGGTTAGTTGAGCCACAATTTAGTCAGGGGTCAGGGGACCACCCCTGTGGAGACCTGACTCAAGTGGCTAACGACTTTCATCGTTCTTTGACCCGCACGCACTTTGTTCGACTGTTGCTTTTCCAACAAGCGCCTTTCACGGCCAAGGCCGGGCTGACGGCACAGGAGCCCGTTGTTTACAGCACAGCACAGAGCAGGGCTCTCGTTCTGGATTAGTTCCATCTGCTCATCTCTCACATGGGTGTGAAGCCCTGCTCAATAGCGCCCTAAACTAACGCGAAGCTCAGGCACACTATCAAATCTGGTGTATGGGTCACCCACCCACGCCCGCGAGAGGATGAGAAGAGAGAAAGTGAGAGTGAGAGGAAGAGATGGAGGAGAGGCAGGGGAGGGGATGAATGGATGGACGGACCAGGCTCACTCGGTCGTTTCTTGCATATAAACACCATCCTCCGTCCGACCTACACGGGCACTCTTTTCCTTCCCACTCCTCTTCTTGTCACTCTTTCTTATTACAGTCTTCGCGGAATATAAGTAACTCTTCAGAGTTCTACCGCAGTCCATTCGTTCATAACTGAATCTGTACATTCTTTCCAACATAATGAAGAGCGCTGTCTTTATGGCCATGGCCTTTGGCCTGGCTTCTGCCAACATCTCCCCCCGATACCCTCCTATCGAGGAGACATGCGAGTGTGATACCGATGACCTTTGCTGGCAGGCTGTCCACACTATCGGTGCCACTTTCTGCGACAACATCCAGAGCTGCGAGCTCCCCTCAGCTTGCGCTGACCGTCAAACCCTCCAGGAGGCTTGCACTTGTGTCCTCCCCACTACCAC
The DNA here is from genome assembly GCA_001654545.1 of Fusarium agapanthi. Taxonomy (NCBI): domain Eukaryota; kingdom Fungi; phylum Ascomycota; class Sordariomycetes; order Hypocreales; family Nectriaceae; genus Fusarium; species Fusarium agapanthi. The sequence goes on from LTDI01000320.1 coordinate 72,674, forward strand.
CACTGCTGCTGCCTCTACCACTGAGACTGCTAGCACCGAGGCTGGTACTGCCACAACAGCTACCACTGAGGCTGAGACTGCCACTACCGGTACCACTGAGGTTGACACTGCTACAACCGAGACCGCCACTACCAAGGTTGATACTGCTACCTCTGAGACCGAGACTGCTACCGATGTCACCACCGAGGCTGCCTCCACCACCACTGCCCCTGCTGAGACCAACACCACCACTGAGGAGGAGGACTGCGACTCTACCACCGAGGAGCTCTCCACTGGCACTGAGACTGCCACTGCTCCTACCGG
>LTDI01000320.1:72990-84440 GCA_001654545.1 Fusarium agapanthi
TGGTACCGAGACCAAGACTGAGGGTGTTTCTACCACTGAGGGAGCCCACGGTACCCAGACCACTGAGGCTACCGTCCCTTACACCACCAAGACTGTCTACACCACTTCTGTCCACACCTACTCTAAGTGCCCTGACTACGTCAAGGACTGCCCTTACGGAACTCATGGTCCTTACACCGTCACTGAGACCGTTGCTGTTTCCACCACTGTCTGCCCTGTGACTGAGGAGCACCCCAAGCCTACTGGTTACACCACCAAGACCGTCTACTCTACTGAGGTCTACACCATCTCCAAGTGCGCTTCTACCGTTAAGGACTGCCCCTACGGATCCGTCACCACCAAGAGCTACCCCGTCTCTACCACTGTCTGCCCTATCACCGAGGAGCACTCCAAGCCTACCGGCTACGCTCCTCCTGAGTACACCACCAAGACCGTCTACTCTACTGAGGTCTACACCATCTCCAAGTGCGCTTCTACCGTTAAGGACTGCCCCTACGGATCCGTCACCACCAAGAGCTACCCCGTCTCTACCACTGTCTGCCCTGTCACTGAGGAGCACTCCAAGCCCACTGGCTATGCTCCTCCTGCCCACAGCACTCTCTACACCACCAAGACCGCCTACCTCACCAAGGTCTACACCGTTACCAAGTGTGGTCCTGAGGTCCCCAACTGCCCTTACGGCTCTGTCACCACCGAGACCGTCCAGCAGACCACTGTCTACGCCACCGGTACCAAGGAGATTCCTTCTTACCCTACCGTTGTCGTTCCCAAGCCTGAGCAGCCTTCTCACCCCGCTCAGCCTGAGTACCCTGCTCCTAAGCCTTCTCAGCCTGAGACTCCTGCCCAGCCTGAGTACCCTGCTCCTAAGCCTGAGCAGCCCGAGACTCCTGCCCAGCCTGAGCAGCCCGCCAAGCCTGAGCAGCCCGAGACTCCCTCCAAGCCTGAGCACCCTGCTTACCCTGCTCCTCCTGCTAAGACTGAGACCTACCAGGCTCCCGCTCCTAGCCAGCCTTCTGCCACTCTCCCCTACCACGCCCCCACTGGCACTGCCCCCGCTGTCGAGGTCACTGCCGGTGCTTCTCGCTTCGGTGTCGAGATGGCCGTCGCTGCTGCCGGTATCTTTGCCGTTCTTCTGTAAATGCATCATGGAACATAAAACTTTCCCTTTGCTGTTTATTTATTACAAACATAATAAGCTTCACTATGTACATAGTATGATTTGGACGATCTTGGCTCGGCCAAGTCGTGGTAGAAAGAATGGTTACGATTTTTGGATAATATTGTGTAATTTTGTTGTTGAAGATACCACATCATCAATTATAGACGTATCTTAATACGTCTTTGTTCCTTGTGATGCCCAAAATGCCTTTTCACTTAAAGTCGAACAACTGACAGACTGCTTCAAACCCAAGTCCTTGCCTCGAAACTCAACAGCCCAGCCGTTTATCACGTGCAGTCACTTAATCCTTTGTCGTCACTAGTGTCTCCATGTGATACCAGTTCCCAAACTCTATCTCCTTCGATTCATCATGTGGAACAGCGCTAGAACAAAGAGGAGGGGGTGAGCAAAACAAATTAGGGGACCGTTTCAACCGGATCGTTGGGATCAGAAACAGGGCGGGATTTTCCCCGAAAGTCAAAAGGGCTTGTGGCCGTTGAGGGGGAAAAAGGGGAGACATGTCTCTGCTCTGGAATGCGGGAAGCAGATAGTGGCGTGTGGAAGGGTTTTAGAAGATAGGTGTGTTTGAGAGAGAATATCGGCGAGGATTGTGAAACGCAGAGAAAATGATAAATGATGAATGGTAATAAGTTGAGATAGAGCCAGACTGCTAGAGGACTGTCTTGGACTGTTTTCAAGTTCTTTGAAGGGCATAGGCTACCTATGTAGGGGTGTGTGATAGAAACATTCGGAGGTTGAAGAATAGCCGTGATTGGCTCTTCAGAACGAGACAAAGGGAAGCAAACTCACTCCTTGAATGAGCTCCATGAGTCGCCTGACAATGTCTCATCACTCAATCCTCCCTTTGTACCGTACACCCGCAACATTTCGTACGATGACATAGCACCTATGTATCAGCTATCGCAAGGTGGGTGTGTGGTGTCGTCGATGGCTTCAAGGTTTCAACAGTCAGCCATGAAAGAAACGGTGTTGTGGCTACAAACGACCAACCGATTTTACCGCTAAAGGTGACAAATGGCAGTCGTCTTGCTGGCGGGGTAGGAATGTCTCTTTTTCGAGGTCGGATGACTTACAGAGATGTCGAGCGCGGCTGTTTCAACTAATGAGGCGGCGAATGCAATGGCTGATGACATACATGGCGCGCTTGAAGGGAGACGTTTCGGAGAAGGGATGCCAAGACGAGCCGTTTTTTATAATTGAATAATTCGTAAATTCGGTGAGCTCTGTTGGATAGAAGTTATTCGATAATCAGATATGAAGTATCCGATCTGTCATATGTCTAATACCCGTTCAGTTCATCCAACCCTACCTTGGTCAGGCAGTTGGCTCTTCAGTCTCGGCAATTCCATCATCGTCAGTATAAATCCAAGAGTTTCTGTTCTCTTCAAACCTATTGACATCATTCCTCTCCGCTATTGAGAAAAGAGAAGAAGCATTATACTGAAATACTGCATAGGAGTTGGTGGTGATGCCGAAAAGCCTCGTTGGTGTGGCGCAAGGCTTTTTGTGCCTGTGCCTGGAGCCACAGTAAGCACAGCCGTGATCTGCGCCTCTGCATGTGTTCCACTGAAGCCAGGGTAGCGACCAAGGTTCCCTCTGGTTCTGTGATGGAGAATTGAGTATCTCATCATTCAATTGATCAAATGATTAAGAGTTTTGACGTAACTGTATTCGGGTTCAGACTATTGAAATGCCCCATATTGGCAGTAATTGGTGGGAACTGTAGTATGGAGTCCTGTAGCACTATCGAACGGCCTGTATTATAGCTGTCTACGGGAATGGCCTCAGCGTCTTAGTTGCAGATTGAATTATCTCCCTCGTCTATCTCCAGATCACGAACGTCAATGCATCGGGAACACGGCACTCAGACCTCCTACGGACTTATGCTCCTCTAGCTATCCATTTACAGCACATTCTGTCTCACCCAAACATCCATTTGTAGCACTCGCAACCTCTTTCCCAACAGGCCTCCTGCGAGCACTGAGGCGCAGCACCTCTCCCATTCCACAGTCTGCTGCAGGTTATTTGTGGCCCGGCCGGCCTGTTCTGGCGGCCATGTTTTTCTCCCATCACCACTGCCCTCTACTCCGTAGCGACCTACGACTCTGGGCTAAGAGGGAGCTGACTTATAAGCTTGCGATTCCTGTATCAACCATCGGCATCATGACAGCCTCGTGAATTATAGCTAAAAGCAGCATCGGAATCACCTCTGATTGCCTTTTTCCCATTTGTTGTTGATTGTGAATCAAAGCTCAGCGCAATGAACAATAACGTTGCTTCGCCGTTTAACCTTCAAGTCCCGATATCATCTGCTTCGCCTAGCGGATCAAACAATACCACAACTGGAAGACCGCCACTATGGACGCCTTCATCGCGACGAAAAGTCTCGCGACTTTACCTTTATACGACTCTTCCTCTGGAGAAGATTATGGCGGTCGTTCATGCTAAATCCCCCGATACTCCTGCGCCTGGGTACGTATTTCTTGACGTTGCGCTGTGGATATACAGTAACAGTTGTATAGGAAAGATTCCGCCCACAAGACTCTCAATGCGATGCTCAACAAACAGCCACGATGGCTTCATCCCAAGACCGAAGATGATATGGTTCGCCGATTAGAAGAGCTGGCTCTTTCTCCTACACGCACCAGCTCAACCCATAATTCCGTCGCATCTCCAACACAAGCTTCTGGACCTATTCCAGCTCTCAACGCTATCCCGACGCCGCATCTTGTTAGAGATCCCGGTACTAGAGTTTCGCTCGAGGTTCCGCCTTTTAGCCAATATCCGCAGCAGTTTGTCCCAAACAGTGGAACGGCCGCTCAAAGACAGATGCAACAAAATCAGGAGGACAACAGTACTTTTCGGAACTTCTTACAGCGACCTACATTCATGACTACATCGACAGACTGCACTACTGGGAGTTTACGACAAATACTCAATGACTATTCACATCCGTATGTCAAGACAGTTAAGCGCCTCATAAAGCGGTATACAGCGCCTCTCAACCGTCGAGGAACAAGTCTATCTCCCATCTCGGATGAAGAGCCAAGCGTGGCATCATGGCTCAACGATCGCGACGCACTAGTCCATTTGCCCATGGGACCTTACTACCTTCCCGGAAACTTCCTCTGCATCGACGAATTTGCCCAATATACATGTTTTCCACAAGACGAGATTCATCAAAAATTGGCTTGCTTCTGCCGCCCTATCCATGAGATCGAAGAGCCAGCTTGGATCACAGCATATGGCCCTACTCAAACTGGAACCAATGCATTATCAGCTGCTGTTCATGGTAGTTCATTCGAAGAGCGCGATCAGTTTGGACATACGGCACTTCATCTCATGGCTGCGCGATTCTTGTCGGATTATCTTTTTCAAGCAATCGTCTCGGATAAGGCCAACCATGTCCTCAATGTGCAGAATACAGCGGGCCAGACACTCCTTCACGTGTTGCACACTACCTGGTTTCAACCTCAAAATCAAGAGTTGCTGAAGCAGTTGTTGGATGCACTCGCTCACCAAGGATTCGACTTCAGTGCGCGCGACTGTTATGGACGCTCATTCTCGCACATTCTCTTATTACGGGACACACCGCCTGAGCTACGAAATTATGCACTGGGACTGTGCAGTGTGACTAGCTATCAGAAGAGGAACGCTTTCAACGTAACACCTACTTATTCAGCCATCCCCGAGCCTGGAATGGGTATCAGCAGAGCGAGCACACAGGCTATGGATGTTGACTCCCCTGTACCAATGTCTCGACAAGCTAGCATCGCTGACCCTTGGCACTTTGACGATATCCATCAAGAGACGCAACTCCTCAAGTACATCAACGATGCGGAACTCAACCCCCGACTTGAAGACAACCAAGGTCGTAATGGACTCCATTGTCTCGCAGCCGCCACACTTAGTGAAACTAGTATTACTCAAAAGTACTACCTCGATGAGAGCGGCGTGCCAATCGACCGACGGCGCCGAAGGGACAAGACCATTAAGAACTCGGACTCGTGCACCGACAGATTGCAATTCCGTCTTGTTCTTCTCCAGAACCTCCTCGATGCAGGCGTCGATCCAAATCACTACGACATCCATGGCAATACACCCCTAATGGCATTCGTCGCTCAACTCCCTGAAGATGACGACTACAAGATTGGTCCTGATATCATTCGAGAAATCATCGATTCCGGCGCACAAGTCAACGCTCGAAACCGATCAGGCGAAACAGCACTGCACATAGCTGTTCGCTGCGGCCACAAACTCGCTGTCAAACAGCTTGTTGAGAGCGGCGCATGTGTTCATGTTCGCGATGCAGCGGGTAGAAGTGTGCTAGAAGTCGCAGACGTCAAGATGAAGGGTTTAAGAGGTCACGATGATGCAGAGTATGCGCACCTTGAAGCGTGTAGGGCGTGGTTGAGTGGGATTTCGGGAGGAGCGGTGCAAGAACCAACGGTGCTGCAGGAGTGGGAGGTTGTTTTTAGGTGATGAGAGTTGAGGAGGTTGATGGCTATGCATGTCTACATGGGGTTTGCACTTATGGATGGCGTTGGGATAGAAGCGAATACCCTGGTGTTATATGGCAAAAGGAGATATAGACTTGCTTTCACTGTACATATAGGGACTTAAGATCTCCTCCACAGAAATCAAGAAAGAAGTAAAAGCGATATTCTTCCGAATTTCATGTAAGATGTTGGTGACAATGCGTTCTGGAGCAGTTACTCCTCCGAAGTGAGGGCATACGCCACAGCAGTGCATCACAAATTATCAATAGACTGGGAAAACGGGGTAATAGCAACCAGATACTGAAAAGTATCTTCAATGAGATTCATGAATCCCCTCGTGAACTTGATTCGTGGACTTTGCGGCGCGCATCAATGATTCCTTCAGGATCATCCAGTATACTCTCTAATCTCAAAAGGGATCTATAAACGCATAGCTGCACCTTTGCCGTTATCCTGCAGTAGATAATACCCTTGCTCTAAAGCCCGAAAGCGAAGGTTGTCTCAATCAATTCGCAATATGATTGGCCTTTCGGACATGTTGGCGAAAAAGCGTCAGCATCGGCCCCTCCTAAGCCGATGATGGCTGACGCCAGCCGCGATGTACTGCAAAACCCGCACTTCATCTCATTCGTATGCGCCATACAATCTCAACGACATCGACTTCGGACTTTAGAAATGGTCTCTAGTATAAGTATCGTGGGAGATTCCCACTTGAATAGACTTATCACCAACACTCACAATTCAAAACACACACTCAACAATACACTACAAAACACATCTTGAGCTTTCCTCAGCTATCAATTCAACCATCATGTCTCCTCACACTGCTTCAACCACCACCAACGACCTCGTCAACGAATATGCCGACATCATCAAGGGCAAAACAATCCTCACAACTGGTGTCACGCCCGACAGTCTCGGCGCAACCTTCATACTAAAAACCGCCTCCAAATCCCCATCGTTTCTCATCCTCGCAGGCCGCAACGCCTCCAAGCTCCAAGAAATGTCTGAAGCCATCACCAAGACCAACCCTTCTGTCAAGACCCGCTCTCTTGTGGTAGATCTTGGATCTTTGGCTTCAGTGCGAAAGGCTGCTGAGGAGGTTAACAGCTGGAGTGATGTGCCTAGCATTGATGTCGTTGTTAACAATGCTGGAGTCATGGCTATTCCATACACCAAGAGTGTGGATGGCTGTGAGATGCAGTTTGCTATTTGTCACCTTGGACATTTTCTTTTGACGAACTTGATTATGGATAAGATCCTTGCTTCAGAGTCACCTCGCGCTGTCAACATCTCGAGCAATGGCCACAGTCTTGGCCCTATTCGCTTCGCCGATCCTCACTTCAGTGTAAGTCATCCAGCGTGGCATATTGTACCATCCTAACTTCAACAGGACGGCGAGCTTTACGACCAATGGAGTGCCTACGGTTAATCCAAGACGGCAAAAATGCTCTTCTCTGTATCTCTGGCTCAAAGGCTAGGAAGTCGTGGCCTTCAATCGTACAGTGTTCACCCGGGCCTCATCTTGTCAACTGATCTCGGCACTTTCAGTAAGTCAACTTTTCGCTCTCCCAATTCTCTAGCTAACAAACTCCAGTCAAATCGCATCGCGAACGAGGCAACTCTGAAGGATGGACAGCTATCCCCCCTGTTCCCGTCGAAGTTGGCGCTGCGACGCATGCATTCGCTGCTTTCGACCCCAACATCAAAGGTGAGATATGAGTTCCAACTGGATATGAATAAATACTAATACCTGACAGCGAGCAACGGCGCTTATCTCTCGGAGGCGAGGGTTGCTGATCCTTTTGTTGATACTGTCAAGGCTTGGGCGCGAGAGGCTGTTGAGGCTGAGAAGTTGTGGAGGCTGAGTGAGGAGCTTGTTGGGCAAAAGTTTGGATGTTAATCGCTGCAGTGTGCTTTTTTGCTTGGAGGCAACAAATTAGGAGTTGGATTCAAAACTACAGGTGCTTAGACTACCTGGTATAATGGGATTATCGTTTTTTACACTTAATATGTATCGTTGGCTCTTTGTCAACTGCATCCTTCTCTACTTTTGCTTGTGAGACGCATGTTTCTTCAACCTTTAACTACTAACCTTAGATGCCTCTTGGAAGTGGAAGGCTGCAGACAAGCTACTTCAATGCTTGGAGTTGCGCAAGCCAGATGGTTTCTTTCTTCTTTCGTTCTTTCGACATTTTCTTTATTCCTAATGTGAAAGAGAGTGTCTTCTTCTCGGTGGCTATAATGGCATGTCACAAAAAGCCAGCCATGGATCTCATGTCGTACCTAGATTGAGATCTGACGTATGACTTCAAAAATGCAGTAACAATGCCTTGCACCAATTTAAGCTGCTCAATTCAATTCAAATGGTAAAAAGTGACGTTATAAGCCTTAGAAAGTGAATTAAGGAAATGTAGGTAATTAAATCGAATTAAGTTCTCACCTGACAGCTTGATATGACCCGTCAAGGTGCGGTGGCATGCGTTGGTTGGCGCATCTTCCGAAGCATTGAATCATCAAGGTAAATGCGGTGAAGCGCTTTACACAAGCCAAATCACGAGACAAGAGATATCGCAGGACATGCCAAAGCGTAGCCAATGCATTTTATAATTCAAGCGATATTTAGTAATGATATTTCACATATTGCAGTCCCTCATCCGCTGAAACTAGCCCAGGCAGAGCTGATAGTGCTGCGTTGTGGCGCTGAGCTGCCTGTTTATTAGCGGCTGAACTCTCTCCACTGCATGCTCCAGTGCAGCAGCACCTTCTCCAACCCAACCCGACGGGAACTGGCAGACTGGCTGCGACTGCCTGCTTCCCCGCCGATCCCGATTACTCACTGGCCACTGATATGAGGCTTCCGCTACTTCTCCAACTTCACTCCATCATTTTTGTTTCTGCAACACCATCGATACTCTGTATCTTCACTTTCTCTTCACTTCATCCAGCTCCGCCGATCGCTTTTGTTGCGTCGACTTCGCTCTTTTGATCGTCCGTCTTTCTAATCTACACCCCTCCTTCATGATCGCGAGATAACGATAAGCTCATGGCCAACGGCTATCATGAGTGCTCACGACATTGATAATGCCCACGATGGCGTCAACGTCCAACATCCCCCGGCATCAAAGGATACAGAGCCTTCTACAGAGGCGCTTCTCCAGTCGATAGAGACTCCGCTCAAGTTCCAGATACCTGAAGATTGCCGCACCTTCTCGCCTTTTCCTCGCCTGCCGCCAGAGATACGTGCCCAGATATGGCAAGCTACCCTGGAGACTCCCGGCATGCACTTTCTCAAAATCGACACCGACTGGTACCCGGCAACGGGGCTTGGAAAATGGTGGCTCAAAGAGTCGATGTTCCTCCACGCAAGTGCTCAAGGTCACGATGAGGATGTTGATTCTATGGCGCTCGAGGTCAGAAGGGAAGTTCGCCCGACTGCAAAGGTGTACGGTACACTGAAGCCTCTCTACCCCACTCCACAAGCCGATATCTCTTATTACACGAATCTCCATCAACAGCTCACCAAACTTTCCGTCACATGCAATGAAGCTGCCGCTGTAGCCAAGTCCCTTACAAATCGGTCTACAACTTTCCGCCTTAACACTGGTCGGATTGTTAGTCTCAACTCCTTCTCGGATGTCATCTATCTTGAATACGTCCCACCTGAAGTCTACGAAGACAGCATACGCTTCAACAAGGTTCTGAACTGCTCAGGGCTCGATCAAATTCGAAAGGTCGCGGTCAGATATTGCCACAAATGGTATGAGCAACAATCGGCCAGGCGATGTCCAAACTGCGGCCTGATCCACAGCACTCCTGATAAAGTCAGGTACCCAAAACACTTGTACAGGTTCTTGGCTCAATATCTCCCCAATCTGCAGCAGTTCTTCTTTGTCGATTACCTTATTCTACGCAAATCCGACCTCAATGCTGCCACAGATCACCACGGGTTCCAGAGAGACTTGAAAGGTAAGCGATAGATGACAGAGGCTTGAAACAATGACTGACCCCTTTCGAGCGAAAACAGGCACATGCAGGTTCGAGGGCGGGAACAGAAGCTACTTCGAAGCGGATACGCAAGATTGGACTATCAGCTCCAGAGTTCTTCAAGTAAAATCTTGGCTACAGGAGAACTTTGTCAAATACGCCAAGTCGAGCAGCCTGAGCACCCACAAGAACCCAGAGCAGGTCGAGTTTAGTGTTCTCGCTTGCGAATGGAATGTTGAACCACCATCAGAACCAAAGAAGGCACTGGCGATACCGGTTAAGAAAGGAAGAAACAAGAGAGCCAATAGCGAGGAGCACACTTTATCAAGGACGAACCGACGAGGATCGACGCCGACGGCATCAAGTCCTGTTGCTGATAGCCTCCCACTCGACCTGGCTATCAAGTTCCCGTTCGTTTTTGACGCAGGTGGCAGCAACAACTTTGAGTTCACATTTTCTATGTCCCTATAATGACTTTGCATGGATTTTATTTGGCTTTTGCGAGGAGTTGAGGCTAGGATTGAGATTTGGGCTACAAGAGCCAGCACTATGATGCTACAGGAGGACGACGAAGCACGGCAACACCAGAGTGCTCAGCCATGAATTATCGTTACAGAAATTAGATTAACTTAGAGTATAAATTTCCTCGATGAAACGTCACCTTGAATCCGAATTCTACGACTGCGTCTTGCTCCTACGCTACGAAATTGGTCCTGTAACTCCTCTTGTTAACTTGATTGCAGGGCCAGCGGGAAACGTTCAGTAAATCCCCATCATGGTGAACTCGTCCAGCATATCCTTTGTTATCCTGTTAATCTCCATCAACTTGCTTGGCCGCGTCGTCCAGCCACCCTCCACATCTCCAAGCTCAGTATTCAGCATATCCCGATACCGTTGATTGGTCAACAGACCTGTCCAAGCGCTTTGGCTTGACCAAGCACTAGGGAGTCCAATGAGAAGATTCATCTGACCCATAATGTGGCGAAACATCTCGGAGAAGAGCACGAATTGGGTTGACGGCTCGATCAGAGGTATATCGGCAAACGACATGGGAGCGGCATCGACCAGGTCCTGATGTGGATCTGATATTGAGTTGAATATGATACTGAGTACAACTTCAAGATGTTTGGTGAGTTGTACGTAGCAAGATATTATTAGAAACATCGTAGGCGAATCGAATACTGGGGGAAGCTCGGGTGTAGTGCTTCCGGATGTTGGTGTCGCTTCACCCGATGAAGAAGCTATCGACTCAGGAGACTCTGTGTTTGCCTCCAGGGACAGCATCATCCTGTTTGTATGTGGCTCGCGACCTTGGCAATACACATTCCGTGTCCCGAGCTGCCGATGCAGTGTCTTGAGGACAACAAGATACTCCTGCGCCGCCTTCAAGACCACCTGGATATTCTGATACCCATTCTGCCTCTCCCGATCCTCACACACAAACGTACTCAACCGAAAGTCATCCTCAAGCTGCGACACGAATTCCCATCCCCGGTGGATATCGACATTAAGTTTCGATAACTTTCCAAATATCTGCATACTAGGCACTATGATCTTTTGCTCGAGCTCAGGTGGATCAAGCTCTGACACAGAAGGCCACGCATCCATAGCAAACGGGAGACTTTCAGGCGTATACCCGCAAAACGGATCAAGATTCCAAGCCGTGTCGTCCAGTAGCGCTTGAACAAACTGCATATCCTCAGCAGGCTTATGAAGCACCATGTCCCTCTTGGGCGGTCTGCCGACGCGTCGTTGCAGACCAGCCTGACATGTCAGGCCGAGAC
>LTDI01000321.1:0-43100 GCA_001654545.1 Fusarium agapanthi
TTTTTTGGACTTAAATTATGACTTAAATTGAATTGTTGCGAGCGTTGCTTGCAACTAGCAATTGCCCGTTATTATTGGTTGGAACCAGGACCATCTCGTCGTAGCTAATAGACAGACCAATAGGGTTAAACACCTGAGGAGTAAGATGGGATGCAAGATGGAGATCCCTGACTGGGCGCCCGGTCTTGTTGCCCCAGAAAAGCCTTGAATTGACAGCATCTCTTGTTGAAAAGAACGTGGATGAGGCTGCTAGTGATTGAAATCATGATATTGTAATAGAGACGTAAGTCAATCATAGTATCGCAGTCAATGCATTGATTTGTTTAGGCCGCGCTCGTTATCTCCACCGAGCCCAATTGTTATGCAGTACTTCCGTGGTTTTCGGATCATCAACCAATCTATCTTGAGATTCCACCACCATCTCATTGAACTTCCGCAGCAGCAGACAGGTATGGAGTAAACCAAGCCCGGTTAATGCTACTTTCCCCGCTCAGTTTTGTATCCTCCCTCTCAATATGGCATCCAGGGGTTTCCTAACTGCGAGATCACTGATGCCTTTAACTTCAACAATTGAGTCAATTCTACGTGTAGAGCCAAAGACGAGATAACTGGCTAAAGATTCGGCTTCGGGGATGAATCGATGCTCAATCATTCACCCTTCCATGTAAGGAAGAAAAAATCGGCACTATGATTAAGCTGAAGATAGAAATAAAGCCGCTTAATTATGCCTGCAGGTCTGAGGAATAAGGACTCATCAGTGACAATTATAAGGCATCTCTCAATCTCTCTCCACTGTCGCTCCCGCTGCTTACATTGGTTTACATGGCGCCCCAAAATGCCCGGCTCTGTTCACAAGCTACCTGGGGGAGGAAAGAAAAGAAAACCCAGGACTTTGATCCTAAGTGATAAAAAGACCTAGGTAGCTTAGTATAAGTTTAGGATATATTTTGCGAATTTTATTTTGATATCTTATATCAAAGTCCGATGTTTTCTTGGTCCTCGAGGACAAGGGGAGCGCCAGGTCTGCGAATAATCCCGTCATATTCATCCCGGGAAATTGCCGGCATCGCAGCTTCCCCGGCGGGGCCAGAGGTAATTTCGGGCTAGCGTTCCACGTGACACTTTGCGAAAGCTCTAACCGACCAAGTCGTCCTCCCGAGCAAAACTGCTCACCTCCCGTAAAAGTTCTCCCTCAGCTTCAACCAACCTCTCTCCACTCCTATATCTGATCGCTCTTTGTCATCTGGCAAGATGTTCAAGAGGTGAGTAACGATCGCAAGAACGAATGTCGAAGATTTTCCGATGACGTTTCCCTCCCAATTGAAGCCCAATTGAGCTGACCCTTGTGTTTTTCCCTCGGCAGCGGCATTTCCTCCTTCGCCCGCGCGGCTCGCCCGGCCGTCCTCCCTCGACGTGCCCTCCGACCTTCATCTCTTCGACTCCCCATCTCCAGCCGATGGGCGAGCACTGCCAGTGTCGGCTCCGGCAAGATTCACCAGGTGAGAACGAGCCGCTCCTCAGCCAATTCCGGTCGCCCGGGCAATACCGACCGCACCAGAACTCCGTGCTAACCCGACTGTTTGCAGGTCATCGGTGCCGTCGTCGACGGTTAGTCAATCATCTATCACAGGCTCTCGGCGAGCCTGGTACACGACGGCGAAAACAATACTGACGTTTATGCAGTCAAGTTCGATACTCAGAAGCTCCCCGCCATTCTCAACTCTCTTGAGACTGAGAACAATGGCCAGAAGCTCGTTCTCGAGGTTTCCGTATGTTCACATCCAATTACCTCATATGACTGGTCAATTCTAACATCCTCAAGCAACATTTGGGAGAGAACGTCGTCCGTTGCATTGCTATGGACGGTACGTTATTATCGCTTCGAAATTTCTCATACTTCAAACCTCTAACACATTTTTGCAGGTACTGAGGGTCTCGTCCGAGGTGCTTCCGCCCAGGACACTGGTGCTCCCATCACCATTCCTGTTGGTCCCGCAACTCTTGGCCGTATCATGAACGTCACTGGTGACCCCATTGACGAGCGTGGTCCCATCAAGACTGACAAGCGCCTTCCTATCCACACCGAAGCCCCCGAGTTCGTCGAGCAGTCCACCTCTGCTGAGGTTCTCGTCACTGGTATCAAGGTCGTCGATCTTCTTGCTCCCTACGCCCGTGGTGGAAAGATTGGTCTGTTCGGTGGTGCTGGTGTCGGCAAGACTGTGTTCATTCAGGAGCTCATCAACAACATCGCCAAGGCCCACGGTGGTTACTCCGTCTTCACTGGTGTCGGTGAGCGAACCCGTGAGGGTAACGATTTGTACCACGAAATGCAGGAGACTTCCGTCATTCAGCTTGATGGCGAGTCCAAGGTGGCCCTGGTCTTCGGTCAGATGAACGAGCCCCCTGGAGCTCGTGCCCGTGTTGCCCTTACCGGGTAAGTTGATAGATAGTGCCTTCCCTTCCTGTTGCAACACCTCAACACCATGCCCCACACACATGCCTTGATACTTATACTACATCATGATGTTCTGTTTACGACTCTTGGACGCCAGCTAATGCAATATCTCGACAGTTTGACTGTAGCTGAGTACTTCAGGGACGAAGAAGGACAGGACGTGCTGCTTTTCATTGACAACATTTTCCGATTCACTCAGGCCGGTTCCGAGGTGTCTGCCCTTCTCGGTCGTATCCCCTCTGCCGTCGGTTACCAGCCCACCCTGGCCGTCGACATGGGTGGTATGCAGGAGCGTATTACCACCACCACCAAGGGTTCCATTACCTCAGTCCAGGCTGTCTACGTCCCTGCTGACGATTTGACTGATCCTGCCCCTGCCACCACCTTCGCTCATTTGGACGCCACCACTGTCTTGTCTCGTGGTATTTCTGAATTGGGTATCTACCCCGCTGTCGATCCTCTCGATTCCAAGTCCCGTATGTTGGATCCCCGAGTTGTTGGTCAAGAGCACTACGACGTCGCCACCCGTGTCCAGCAGATCCTCCAGGAGTACAAGTCTCTTCAGGATATCATTGCCATTCTGGGTATGGATGAGTTGTCTGAGGCCGACAAGCTTACTGTCGAGCGTGCCCGTAAGATCCAGCGTTTCCTGAGCCAGCCTTTCACTGTCGCCCAGGTTTTCACTGGTATCGAGGGTAAGCTCGTTGACCTGAAGGAGACCATCAACTCCTTCAAGGCCATCCTTAACGGTGAAGGTGACAACCTTCCTGAGGGTGCCTTCTACATGGTTGGTGACTTCGCCTCCGCCAAGGCCAAGGGCGAGAAGATTCTTGCTGAGCTTGAGGGTCAGTAAGGGTTTTAAGTATTGAAGTTAATGCCGCGGGAGACGGGAGGAGAGAAATAAAGGACCTGTGTATAGAGAAGAGGAATAAAGGTCCCGGGAGGTTTCTCATAGGCTCCACCAAGTCTCTTTTGTGAGCTGTGTACTAAGAAATCAACAAAATTCCTCTTGTAGCCATATCGAGCTTTCTTTTTTACCAAACGTGAACCATTCTGTATTATCCGTGATGTGATGAATGCCCTCTAGGAGTAGGGAAATATCAGAGCTTATTATTAGGGGTCAAACTAAACTTGACAGAAGATATCCTAAACTCATATAAAGTCACCTAAGGCTTTTCATCGTAAATCAAAAGATATCCTAAACTTATGTAAAGTTTCCTAATAAGTCTTTTCATCATTTAGGATCAAGGTCCTAAGTTTTCTTTCCTCCTCTAGACCACATAGGTACCTAACTATACTTAAGGTAATATCCACCAACTTCCAGTCGATGTTACAGTTGGCTTATTTCATTTTGTCTACTCAGCACCCGTCGAAGGAATTTCTCCCCGGCTTTTTTTACCCATGGACTTGAGACACATGGGAACGTGATAGCTCTCCTAGTATGGTAACTTAGTACCTCATGGTGAGTTAATAGCAGAAGTGGAAGGTTACTAGTTATGCATAAAATTGACTCTATTTTTGCTGAAAAGGGAGACCTTCAAGTCTCACGGGTATCCAATAGTTAAACCGTTCCCAAATATTCTCTCGTTTCCTGAGTCTCTGTATCATTAATTCTGTCAAACTGCCCACCATTAAATCTGTTCGGTCAGGGATCGAATGTAAAGGTAGAGTTCATGTCAGTCCTCCATTTCTCAATAGCCTCCCCCTTTGTTATAACTTGGCCTCTTGAATCCATGAGCACGAGCTTCTTCTCAGCAGGTATCCACTCGACACGTCTTCCCTTCTCGTCAACAAGGGTGACAGATGCCGTTGGGTCTAATCGCAGGCTGTTGGGCTTTTGCGGTGACCAATTTGGATCTTCAAACAAGACTCTTCCAAGCTCGAGCTCGCCTTCGACGAGGCGCGCCATGTGCGGGACGAGAAGATATTGTTGCCACTCTGGGCCGATGTGCTCGCAAAGATCTCGCAGTGAACGGTTCCCGACGTTCTTTATCCACCAGACATCTGACGGGAACTTAAGAAAAGCTGCATAGTAAGCGAGAATGATGAGAGCCCGAGGGCGCAACTCGCGCGCGAGCTGAACAAAATTCCGGGGCACAAAAGTGAACCAGGTGATGATCCGCAGCATCATGATGGGCCCGAAACCATCGTGTAAGTTCTGATACAAAGAGCCGAGAAATTGAAGTGTCTCATAGTAGGTTTCCACATTGAGAAAGTCTGGATCGCTGGGCTCGATGGAGTTGAGCATGGAGATAAGGCAAGCAGGAATGTGATTTGTGGCTTGCTCGACGTCGACAGAAGGTCTGTTAAACAAACAATAGAGGCCTGAGTCAATGAGTTTCTCGACACCCATGAGGTCAATGACGAGGCCGATTCCCCTCCAGACAATCATCCAATCGATCAAGTAGAGCTTTTTACCATCCTCATCGCGGAAGTTTTGGGATGATAGAGCAGTGAGCAATAGAGAATTGGCTAATAACGCCGGGAACGTCTCCGGCTGTGCTTTTTCCACAGCCAAACGGTATCCCTCAAAGGAACGAGCGCGATAGGTGAGAGCACGTGCAGGGTCATGGCTCAACTCAAGACTCTGCATGTGAAGACTTGCTAGACCAAATAACGAATCCATGAGAAATGGGTTCTCAAAGGCAACCTGAACCATTCTGTTTCTTAGAACCTCGTTGATCGGGTTCGAGGGTCCCTGGTCCACAGAGAAAGAGGTAGACGTTGAGCTGGTGTAGAACCAAAGGAGCTTCATATCTGTCACGTCCATCTGACCATGGCGGAACGCGGGCGAGACGGTCAACGGCCCAACCTCTTCCATAGGCTCGTCGCCAGAAGAGATAGAGACGACGTCTGGCGAAGGAGCATTCTGGGGAGCGAGTAGAGGTTCTGGTGGTTGTTGAGGAGAATTGGTGATGCTGCTATTTGAAGAGGGAGCAGTTGAGGCTGCGGGAGTAGGATACACGCAATCTGCCTTGCGCAATCTGCATGATCGGCAGACAGGGCGAGCCTCGTCGCATTTAACCTTGCGAGCTTTACAATTGCGACATCCAGTTCGCGACTTCTTGTGAGGTCGTTTAGAATGGTAGGGCTTATTGTTATCGTAATTAGGTGGCGATCCTTCTGGGCTTTCCGACTGGGGTTGCTCTGCTGAGGTCTGAGAGTTGTCCATGGCTGATTATTGAGACTATAACATGGTTATCACAGACGGATAGAACGGATTTATGTATGAGATGACAAGAGTGAGTTGAGTTTCATGCTAACGTTAGATTGAATGAGATGAGTTGCTTGATGACAAGGTCTCGCCCACCAACAGACGGTGGAAACCCCGCGTACGTGCGTCTCAGGTCTCAGGACCAAACAAGGCTTAGCAGCACTCCAAGTTAGTTCCATTGCAGCTGTGACTGGATGACGACTCTAGCCTATGATGACGATAAGATCTGTACAGTAGGATTCGGGCAGACGGGCTAGACAGGCCCTGGGATCCAATATCGTCCCATGTATTCCAAGGCTGTTGAGTCTTACTTTTAAGTGGTTTATTATTTACCTACAGAGGAACATGATGATTGACTCAAACAAGCCCAACATCAACTTTACTCACTTGTATGGCTTTCAAAAATGCATCAGACAATATCGCCACGAGGCACAATCTCCTTGAAAGCGAAATATTTCAAAACAGTGTCGAGTTGACGACGCCCAATACCAAAGTCGGCAATCTGCAGAGCCCGTCTTACTCCTCATCGGCCAGCAGCCTAGGTAGACATCTCATATTCTTATAAGTTCAGCGGTAAATATACAGATAGTTACTAACTATAGTAAGTTAGAGATAATACCAGAATCTGAAGTCATCGACAAAGCAAAGCCTCAATGATCTCCTTGAAATCATATACTGGACTAGTGCCAGGATATATATTACTTACTATAGTGAATTATATAAATCATATTGAAAATTTTATTCACAGTTGTGTTTCAGCACCTACACGTATTCGTTGATCCCCTTGAATGTGTTAGATACCCTACGTCAACAGGAAATCTTCCAAGTTTTTTCTTCAATAGACTTCCAAGGACTTATACAGAGAAACGAAAGAGGCAGGGTTGTTTTCTATGCAACCAGGGTCACAGAACATATTATTTTTTCCATTCTTTGATTGTAGAAGGGTCAGTTGTCAACGTTGGCCCTGATCAAACCAGGTCCCGAAATTCGATCGGGATTCGGCCGACTTGAAAAATCCGGCCCCGGTTTTGATGAAACTTTTGGGGAAATTGTTAAGCAAGACTTACATGACAGGGCTCATAGCTCATAGTCATAGCCCATAGCTAAGACACAGCCTTGCGACTTAAGCTTCAAAGGCTTCGCCATAGTCGCCAACTCTCTCCTCTCGGTCCCGGCCGACGAGAAACTCGCCCGGATGCAATCAACAGGGCTCCGCGCCCTGCTCAATCCTGCTACTGTCGCCGCAAGATCACAAGCCCGATCTCGAATTCGCTATCGATCATTTCAGACATCGTCAACCTGGAGGGATACAGGCGCAGGCGCAGGCGCAAACAATGGTGATAAGCCACCAGGGCAACCAGCAGCTGTAGAGGAAGAAGATGTGCAGCCTCAGAACGGAACCGAGACCGCACCGGGTCGTTCACGAGTTCGAACTTCGACTTCCGTGAAAAACAGAATAGCTCGCAAACATGCCGCTCCTGCGCTACCCCCTGTCAAACTACCACAAACGTTCCTCGACGACAATGTCACTCTTCACCATGCCTGGAGAAGACCACGCCTCCCAATCGCCCTCGCCGAAGATGCCAAACAACCAAAGACATCCTCTATCTTTGTCGATCCCCAGGTCGCTGATAAGAAGACTCGAATAATGGAATCCAACAGAGCCCTTGAAGATTACTTCGATGCGACATTCTCTGCCATGTTCGAGAAAGTTGCTGATCGTGTCAAAGCTGTTGTTGCTCTCGATGCCAATTGCCACACAGAGGAGCTCGTACATAAGTTGACGAGCCTCACACGCGCCTACGACATGCTGCTCGATTCAGCATGGCATCTGGCTGATTCGCTATATCCTGCCCGACACGCGGAATTTATATACACCTCAAAGCCATTCTGGTGGTGGCACTACTATAAGGATTTTGACCAACATGCCCAAGAGTTTCGCGACCAGTTTCTTTCAGTTCAGACAGGCCTCGATAGCATTCTCGACTACGACTGGAGACTTGACCACTCCCTAGCCCAAGCCATCGCCGACCTACCCATTCTCACATTCTCCTCTATTCGATCTGCTCTGCGCCGAGAATTAACGACACCGCCCCCTCCTGAATCTGAGTCCAAAAACCTCAAGCGTCAGATTACGTTATTGTCCATGTCTGGCTATAGTGGACAAGCTATATCAGAGGCTGTTGCAGAACATGTCGCCTTCTTCAACGATGCTGATCTGGTTAAATTGAATGCCCAGGATTTATCCGTCATAGTAGGAGACTATCTAGACCAGGACTGGGCTTATTCGCGAGGCTCACTCTCGAACATGGGATTCCGTGCTGCAGAGATGAATGGAAAGCTTTACAAGGATCCCGATGTGGTGACACGGCACGAGGAGGAGGACAACGACCCTGATACGGGCGTGATTAACATTCGCGCAGCCTCAGGCTCGCTTGAAGACGAACTTTCCAAAATCAAGCAGGGTGGTTATGACCCATTTGGCAAATGGGAGAACCTCAAGATCGACAAGGTCCTGGACCAAATTATACAGGCGGCCGAGATCAAGCAAGGCTCCTCGCGTGAGAAGCCTCTCATCATCCATATCCACGACTTCATTGAACTCAGTATGACGCTTGAGGGTTCAATGCTCATAACGAGATTGAGAAATATCGTGGACTCAGCCTGGCAACAAGGTTCCAAGGTTGCGATTCTGGGAACTTCCTCGAGTGAGCAGCCTTCAGAGGAGTATCAAAGCACGCTTCGAGACCTCTCAATCGGAGACTTTGTTATTTCTCGACATATCGATCCTTCTCGCACTCTGAGGCAGCCCAAACCATCTGGCGGCCTACAAACTTCCAATGGCCATTTTGCTCTTCAGGACACAGACATTTTCGTGGAGAATGTTCAAAACATCAACCGCATGCTAAAATCATTAGGTAGCCAATGTACCCTTGAACTCTCAGACGCCCACATGAAGATCTTTATGCACGCTACAGACACACGAGCTCAGATGCTCAAGAGATCAATTCTTCCTCTACCAGAGGTGTACAACATTGCATGCGCCGCAAAACGTCACGAGGAAGAGGCCGCAGGTGCTGCACCTGGAGGAGTGTATGAGCGCCTTCTCATGGGTCCTCTGAGGCAAAGGCCTGGGCAGCGATACCTTGACGAGCCTGAGCAAGACGGCAAGACGCAAGGCGAGGACTCGCAGAAGAAGGATGGAGATTCGCAATCAGGCGGCCGGGCAGCCATGAAGCTGAACGAGTACGAGAAGCGGATATCATCGGGCCACATCAACCGTCAGAACTTGAGAACGACTTTCGATGATGTTCACGTCCCCAAGGAAACCATATCTGCCCTCAAGCTTCTCACAACCCTGGCGCTGGTACGACCTGATGCCTTCTCTTATGGCGTACTCGCCCAAGATAAGATCCCTGGATGTCTTCTGTACGGACCTCCAGGCACAGGCAAGACGTTGCTCGCAAAGGCAGTTGCCAAGGAGAGCGGCGCAAACATGCTCGAAATCAGTGGCGCAACTATAAATGACAAATGGGTTGGGGAGAGCGAGAAACTTATCCGGGCAGTCTTCACGCTGGCCAAGAAGATCTCACCGTGTGTCGTCTTCATTGATGAGGCCGATTCTTTACTAGCAAACCGCAGCATGCTCGGTGCTCGCGCATCACACCGCTCTCACATCAACCAGTTTCTAAAAGAGTGGGATGGCCTCGAGGAGACAGAAGCCTTCATCATGGTTGCCACCAACCGTCCGTTTGACCTCGATGATGCTGTTCTCCGCCGCCTGCCGCGTCGTCTGCTTGTTGACCTGCCTCTACAAGCAGACCGTACTGCCATTCTGAGGATCCTCCTCAAGGGCGAAACCCTCGACCCTGCCGTCTCACTGGAAGATCTAGCCAAGCGAACCCCCTACTACTCGGGCTCTGACCTCAAGAATGCCTGCGTCGCTGCCGCCATGGCTGCCGTCGAGGAGGAGAATGAAGCTGCTGCACGCCACAGTGGTCCCGAGCCGTATGAATACCCTAAGAAACGTATTTTGCGCCAGGACCACTTCGATAAGGCCCTTCGCCAAATACCGGCCAGCATCAGCGAGGATATGCAGTCTCTCAAGCAGATCCGCAAGTTTGATGAAGAATACGGGGCCAAGAAGAAGGGTGCAAAGAAGACAATGGGTTTTGGCGTCGGCGTAGAGAAGAAGTTCGCCGATGCTGAGGAGGTAAGAATCCGTCGTGGTCCATGAAGATGTTGATGTTAGGCTTGGATTTGGTTTCACATTTTTATGCATCATGGCGTCAGGCAGGAATCTTTCTTTGTATAATACACACATATATAGACTTGGCCAACACAGAGGTACTTATGATGCATTGAACTGAATGGCGAGCTTGGTTTTGGCATTGACAAAAACAGCTAATAAACTATAGAATGATATAACCAGACTCTGAGCCACAGTCCTGAGGCCCAGTAATGACTGTTATAATGGGGCACTTTAGACTCTATTAGAGATTATTCAGCCTGTAACCCCTCAGATGACTGGAAAACAAGTTCCATCTGACCTATCTAGCCCTCAAAACTGATAGTCCAACTCGGGCTGCCGCGATGAAAATGGGCAACATCACTGGCCCTGACGCTCTTCAAGGCGATCCATGGCAACGAAACATTACACGCCTAATATGTCGTTAGCCTGAAGCAATTGGTGGCTAAACTTTGATAATGGTGGAAGCAGACACAGAAGCGCAAGTCGAAATTACCTAGGTAGAGGATATCAACGATGAGTGTGGTGACCAAAAACATCACTTTACGACAATCCTCGATAGATCAGGGTAAATGCTTTGCAAATGTCTTTTATATTTCACCGATCCGCCATGCTTTCTCCTCTAAGCTGATCATCACGTTTACGGAAATGGGCTTAGAAGGATCATGCTTCGGTCGATATCTGTATCCCTTCTGCTGCGAGAGCCCTCGAGTAGTCGGCTTGAGCCTTCTCCAAAGCATTCATAGTTGGTTGCATCAAAGCAATCACGGCAGCTTTGCCACCTCCAACATTATCTGATCGCCATCTGATCTTCTTGCCGGTTCGCTGGAAATGATCTCGGATCTCTTTCTTCCGGCTGCGAATGATTTCCTCGCGTTCCTTGTCGGCTTCCTCTGCAACGGCGTTGATACGTGCCAGTGAGCGGCCGAGAGACTCGGCTAGGTACTGTAGCTCACCAGCGCGGTCCGGGTCTCCCGAGAGGAATGCGTTCCAGAATTGATGCAGAAACTCGATGGTCGTTGCGTGGGTAAGACTGCACTTGCGGGAAATCTCAACAGGGAGCCCCATAGGCTCAGCGGCATCCGTCTCGTGGCCGTATTTTTGAGCGCGTTGCTGGCGCACTCCCTTCATGATGTCCTTGTCAGCAGCTAAGAGAGCGAAGCGTGATCCAACATGTGGCCGTTTGGGGGTATCTTCGTCACTTTCGCTCTCTTCATCAAATCCCATTGCTGCCTGTATGTTTATTCCGCCAGCACCATCGCTCTCAAGAGTCTCGAGGTCTCCCACTATCTCGAACAGAACTTCGCTAGGAACCTGTCTTTCGAAAACCGCAGCTTGTTTCGAGGGGGCAGAGTTATGCTTTGAAAAGAACTTGTTCTGTTCTTTCACATTGAGCATAATACGATGCTCCTTCGCATCGCCCTTCAAATCACGCAAAGCCAACTGGACATAAGCGTTGTAACCGCCATCGGGATCATCAGTGTTGACATCAGAAGGGGCAACGTTGGCCATGATCTTCTCACTGAGACTATTGAGGGTCTTCACAATTGGTATATTGGCCCTAGGACGCATCTCGACATCTTTCGCGTTTCCACTCTTGAAGCCTCCCTGGTTCTCTTCGTTGGCCTCGATGTCGATAAAGTGCGGTACTTGGTTTGCCATGATTTTGCTTTGAAAAGCAACCGTATTCTCAGCAGGGTCGTATTTGTCGAACAAAGGGTCATTGGGGTCGTTCTCAGCGACTCGCTCACCGCGTAGTTTTTTGGAAAGTCTGCTGAGGAAGAAACGGGACCAGAAGTCCGCTTCAGATATCTTGGGGACATTCTCGTTGTATACACGTTTGATCAGAGGATGTTGTGCGAATATCATCTGCACCTGCTCTACACTGATGTTTAACTTTAGTTCGCCATCAACAGTCTTGGGTTTGACGGTTGAGAGGACATTATAGGCTCCCTTCTTCTGGTTTATCTCAATAGCATGGGCTCGGAGAAGATTTGTCCGGGTTGACCAGAACTGTGAATTAAAGGCGGCTCCTGATAAGGAGTCGGGCTTGGTCTGCATTGCTTCAACATATGTTTGATGGAGACTTGTATCTTTTCTCATCAGCGACTGTTGCAACTCGATGTCGTTCTTGAGCTGCGAGTCATCGAACCAGCGCGAGGATGAAGCATTCTGTGAGTTGACAGCGCTGGCGAAGGCCATGGATGCGGAACCGCTACCACCACCACTGCCACCACCAGCGCCTAGATTAGGCGTTGAAGAGCCACCACTTGCGCCGGATGGTTTTTGAACAGAACCATCGTTGCCGCGCGTAGACGCTAATAGGCTGGATAACAGATCTTTGACAGCCTTTGCCTCATCCTTGGCCTCGGCAGTGTTGAAGTGAAAGAGATATGTAGCAGGCTCCGCGTCTCCAACCTTTTCGAAGATTTTGAGCATAACCTTTGGTGAAGAATCCGGGGTCTGCTGGAGGTCTGGCGTGAATTCATGTCAATAATCGACTCGTATCAGAGGACGAAAACCGCGTCTCAGCTTACTTGTGATGTTATTGATGTTTAGTGAGATTGTGGCAGGGCCTCCTGAATTAGGAGTCCAAGTGACCAGCTGATGGTCACTTGTGAGAGTTAGAATGCCCTCCTTCTTTTTGAAAAGGGTACGCCCCACTGGGATCGCCATATCGACGATGGACTAGGTATTTTGTTAATGCGACGGTTCGATACGGATATCTCACCCCGTTGAGAAGACGCTTTCCAGCTATCAGACTCCCTAGATTGGATTGGATGCCTGCTCTTCAGTGCTTTGTTCAGTCAAGACCCACTTACGGCCACTGATTTCATGATTACCTAAGGCAGCAAGCACATCATTTACGTAGGGGATAGGACTCAGTAGATTTTTGATGGTTGCTTTGTTAAAATTTCATGTACGACTGCAACATCACATCAAAAGCATCATCAAGCCAATCAATTAATCAGGTGATGGCCCAAAAATGTCAGTGGAGTTGCTGGCTGTTTTCTCAGTTTTAGCACATCTTATGCCGACTCCAACCTGTTACTGACAACCAAGACTCACAGGAAGCTGTGGGCCCTAGGTATCAACTACTAAGTTGGCCATCTGACGGTAGGTTAGTAGTCAATGATTAAGTACTAGCTATGAATCCTCCAATTGTTGAATTATAATTAGTTAGCAGTGAAAACTTGGGCTGTACCAAAACAAATACGGAACATGAAGAAACGGCCAGGGGTCAGAACATATGTACATCTACAGTAGAATTGACGCTTGTCTGATCCGCATACGTCAGTGCTTTGGACGTGCATGAGATACTCAGCTTCCCCAACTTATTACGGAGTCGTACCTTATTAGTACAAGTACGTACTCATGTTTGAATGTGGCTGGTAAATTATCATTCAAACTGACTGCCTGTTTTCCCGTGACTCAACCCTTGACCCATCCAAAACGCTCTCCAAAACCTGAAATGCATGAGATGATGAATGCATGAATATACCTTACCTACAAGAGGTACAGTACTGAGTACAATAAATGCTGTCCCAACCCAAACTCGACCTTTGTGGCGTCGGCTATTGACCCCTGTTTGAACCACGTAACTAAAACTTCATCGAGGTTATTATACTCCGCAATCTCAGTTCCTCTCTCGTGCGCCCTGATTCACTCCATGCTTTGACCAACTTATCATAGTACTGACACGTTTTTTCCTAGGCTAGACCGTCTGAGGAAGATCTCCCTATTTCCACAAATACACCACCAGGTTCTATTCTAGCCCCCCCGAGCATAAGCACAAAGCCATCATCATGAATTGGTCGGCATTGAAAACCAAATGCCCCAAAATCGTGGGGAAGTACAAGCGATGGCCCGGCTCAACGGGTGTCATGGATGGTCAACGCTGAACGGCACAGCGTTTCCGGGCATCAGTCTCTCCTTGCTCAAGCATCACGGTGATCCTCGGTAAAGAAGCCTCAAGTCTCCGAGAGAGACCCCAAAGCCCCAAAAATATTAAACGTGCCCCAATGACAGTTGCCGCAAAAGTCCACGATGACCTCCAAAACAGTGTGTCATGTGGGTTCCCGGACAATCAAGGCCGGTCACCTTTCACCTTGGATTTTACCTAATTCTCCCTATGAAAACCCCCCAACACTGCCTGACCTGCACCGTGTGCCGCACTGAGTTTTCTCGGTGACCGAAGCGCTACAGGGGCCCCCAGCCAATGAGAACCCCAATCCCTGGCGGCCAGAACCGGGTTTGCCGGGGTCGTCATAGTATTTTTACCAAGAGAAGGACATCAAAGGCCAGGCCAGACCAGGTACGTACGGTACCTAGCGGCTTGAGCTCCAGCGCTGCTCATACCTAAAACAATTTCTTCCCGTCGTCTACTTGTTCTTCCCGTGTCCCTCCCAACTACTTACTTACTTACTTACCTATCCTATCCGCCTTATCCATCCATCAATTCAGTCCAGTTCCTCTCTCCTCAGTCTTCACGGGGGACCCTTTGTTGACTTACTCCGCCGTTCCTTCGTGTCGTGATCAAGCTCGTCGAGGAATGCTTCCCATTCATATTCTCTAGTTCCTTTTTACGTCCCTATACCTGTTCTGTTTCTCCACATACACAAACACAAACGCTCATCATGTTGAGGAATTCGCTCTGCAGAGCTAGCTCGCAGCTCCTTCGCGGTGCTCGATGCTCTGCTGCCTCGTCTACCGCCTCTATCTCGACCCTCTCGGCCCGAACATCAACATGGAAGCTCGCCGCCTCCCGCCGCCCTCTGGCTGTTGCTGCTCGTCGCAACTATGCGACCAGCGCAACTTCTGCGCCTCCCGATCCTAACGATAACTTCCTTTCCGGAAGCACCGCTAGCTACATCGATGAGATGTACATGCAGTGGAGGCAAGATCCTGAGAGTGTCCATGTCTCTTGGCAGATCTACTTCAAGAACATGGAGAGCGGCGAGATGCCCATCTCTCAAGCTTTCCAGCCTCCTCCTAACCTGGTCCCAAACATGACCGGTGGCGTCCCTCGCCTTGCTGGCAACCTGGCCATGGAGGATGGCTCCGATGTCACCAACCATCTCAAGGTTCAGCTTCTTGTCCGTGCTTACCAGTCTCGCGGTCATCATACCGCTAAGATTGATCCCCTCGGTATCCGAGGTACCAACGACGCCAAGGGATTCTCCAATATCAAGCCCAAGGAATTGACTCTCGAGCACTATGGTTTCACCGAGAAGGACATGGACACCGAGTACACCCTCGGCCCTGGTATCCTGCCTCGCTTCAAGCGTGATGGCCGTGAGAAGATGACCCTCCGTGAGATCATCGATGCTTGCGAGAGAATCTACTGCGGTTCTTTCGGTGTTGAGTTTATTCATATCCCTGACCGTGACAAGTGCGACTGGCTCCGTGAACGTCTCGAGGTCCCTACTCCTTTCAAGTACTCTGTCGATGAGAAGCGCCGTGTTCTTGACCGACTTATCTGGAGTTCTAGCTTCGAATCTTTCCTGGCCACCAAGTACCCCAACGACAAGAGATTCGGTCTCGAGGGTTGTGAGACCCTTGTCCCTGGTATGAAGGCTCTCATTGACCGCAGTGTCGACTATGGTGTCAAGGACATTGTCATCGGTATGCCTCACCGTGGTCGTCTCAATGTTCTCTCCAACGTCGTCCGAAAGCCCAACGAGTCTATTTTCAGCGAGTTCGCTGGTACAAACGGTGCCGAGGATGAGGGATCTGGTGACGTCAAGTACCATCTCGGTATGAACTTTGAGCGTCCCACTCCCTCCGGCAAGCGTGTTCAGCTTTCTCTGGTCGCCAACCCTTCGCATCTCGAGGCTGAGGATCCCGTCGTCTTGGGCAAGACCCGCGCTATCCAGCACTACAACAACGATGAGAAGACTCACCGCACCGCTATGAGTGTTCTCCTTCACGGTGATGCCGCCTTTGCTGCCCAGGGTATCGTCTACGAGTGTCTCGGCTTCCACTCTCTCCCCGCCTTTTCTACCGGTGGTACCATTCACCTCGTCGTCAACAACCAGATTGGTTTCACCACCGATCCTCGATTCGCCCGATCTACCGCCTACTGTACCGATATTGCCAAGGCCATCGACGCGCCCGTTTTCCACGTTAATGCTGATGATGTCGAGGCTGTCAACTTTGTCTGTCAGCTTGCTGCCGATTGGCGCGCCGAGTTCCAACACGATGTTGTTATTGACCTTAACTGCTACCGAAAGTACGGTCACAACGAGACCGACCAGCCTTCCTTCACACAACCGCTCATGTACAAGCGCATCACTGAGAAGGAGCCTCAAATTGACGTCTACGTCAACAAGCTCATCGAGGAGGGCTCTTTCTCCAAGGCGGATGTCGATGAGCACAAGCAGTGGGTCTGGGGCATGCTCGAGGAGAGCTTCACCAAGTCCAAGGACTACACTCCTACCTCCAAGGAGTGGACCACCTCTGCTTGGAACGGCTTTAAATCTCCAAAGGAGCTGGCCACCGAAGTTTTGGCTACTAACGAGACAAGCGTCAAGAGTACTACTCTCGAGCATATCGGTACCGTCATTGGAAGCACTCCCGAGGGCTTCCACGTTCACCGCAACTTGAAGCGCATTCTCTCCAACCGAACCAAGTCTGTTGTTGAGGGCAAGAACATCGACTTCCCTACTGCCGAAGCTCTGGCCTTTGGTTCTCTCGTTACTGAGGGCTACCACGTCCGTGTCTCTGGTCAGGATGTCGAGCGTGGCACCTTCTCTCAGCGACACGCTGTCTTCCACGACCAGGAGACCGAGGATACCTACACTCCCCTTCAGCACCTGAGCCAGGACCAGGGCAAGTTCGTCATCTCTAACTCCTCCCTCAGTGAGTTTGGTGCCTTGGGCTTTGAGTATGGTTACTCGCTGTCCTCGCCCCACGCCCTTGTCATGTGGGAGGCCCAGTTCGGTGACTTTGCCAACAACGCTCAATGTATCATCGACCAGTTTATCGCCTCTGGTGAGGTCAAGTGGATGCAGCGAACCGGTCTTGTCATGTCTCTGCCCCACGGTTACGATGGCCAGGGTCCCGAGCACTCTTCTGGACGTCTGGAGCGATACCTTCAGCTCAGCAACGAGGATCCCCGTGATTTCCCCACTGGTGAGAAGCTTGTCCGTCAACACCAGGACTGCAACATGCAGATCGCCTACATGACCTCTCCTGCCAACTTGTTCCACATTCTCCGCCGCCAGATGCACCGTCAGTACCGCAAGCGTAAGTAAAAGGGATACTCTTCTGTTTTCTATAGGTGCTAACTTGTCTGCAGCCCTCGTTATCTTCTTTTCCAAGTCTCTTCTCCGTCACCCTCTGGCTCGTAGTAACATTGAGGAGTTCACTGGTGAGAACGCTGGCTTCCAGTGGATTATCCCTGATCCTGAGCATGAGACTGGTGCCATCAAGGCTCCTGAGGAGATTGAGCGCGTTATTCTCTGCAGCGGTCAGGTCTGGGCTGCCCTTCACAAGCACCGATCCGAGAACAACTTAGACAACGTCGCCATCACTCGCATTGAGCAGCTTAACCCCTTCCCTTGGCAACAACTCAAGGAGAACCTTGACCAATACCCCAACGCCAAGACCATCGTCTGGTGCCAGGAGGAGCCTCTCAACGCCGGTGCCTGGAGCTTCACTCAGCCCCGTATCGAGACTCTGCTCAACAACACGGAGCACCACACCCGCAAGCACGTCATGTACGCTGGCCGAAACCCTAGTGCTTCCGTCGCCACTGGTCTCAAGCAAGTTCACATGAAGGAGGAGCGCGAACTCCTCGAGATGGCTTTCAATGTTAAGCAGGACAAGCTCAAGGGCGAGTAAGCGGATGAAAACTGAAGGAACAGGTTTAATGGGGGGTTACAATATGGATAGTATGGTATGGTAATTGCATGGCCACTAATCGTTTGGGAGGGAAGAATTTTATAAAAGCCGCTGGATCTGGGGAGCAATTGAGCTTCTCATGTAAACCACTTGTATCATACCCTCCTAGACGAAGGACACTTTTGCCCTACATTGGCATGGGCTTGGGAATGACATAGCATGATTTCTTTTTACTGTTTAAGTGTTCGGAGCACCTGACGGGTCGTTTCATTTTCTTCATCTGGCATTGCGTAGACGATACATCTATCTATCTATCTAACCTACTGATATTCACATGTGGCTCAAAGTATAAGTGAGTGAGTTTATTTTCGGTTGTATGTATGTATCATCTTAGCAAGATGCAATGCTACCTTGACGCGTCAATCTCAACCTGCCAAGGCCGTACGATCCCGTCATCGCCTGTTGTAACTAGCATCTCCTCTTCCCCGCGCCGCTCCGAGCCGGGATCGTATCTCCGGCACCAGGTAATATGATTAACCTCAAAGGGTCCATGAGCTCCGGGTTGCGAAGTTAGGAGTCTCCAATTCGTCTGCTGTTGCTTGCTCTCCTCAGAGTTACCCATGGTTTGGTCTTGGGTATCGGTTGTCGTGACATGTTGCTCCGAGTCCTCGGCGTAAAGTGCAACGATCCCATCGCTGCCAGTACTCGCTACGAGCCCTGTCTGTGCACTCCATGTCACAGAATAGATATCGCGGGTGTGCACCTTGGGTAAGACAGATGTGCATGTCCACTCTTCTCGTAGAGAACTCCGCATCGTATTGGGGATCCCACCAAGAGCACCGGCACCACCTCCCGTACTATTCTCCTCCGCCTCATCGTCCCGCTTCAATGTCCACACCCTGATAGTATTATCGGCAGAAAATGTCAAGAGTCGCGGGAAGCGATCTCCCTCCCGGGGTCGTGGCTCCCATTGAAGCCCCCAGACAGTGCCCTCGTGACCCTCAAGAACAGCAACACAAACCCATTCTGCATCGCCATCTTCTCGCCAGATGCGCACTGTATTGTCATAACTTGCGCTGGCGAGCACGTCGGCCGAGTAGCTGCGTCGAGCGTTGCGGCCAGGGACGTCGGGACACCAAGCAACAGCCTTGACATCGCCCTCGTGTTCGTTGAGCACAGCGATAGTCTCCCACTCGTCGTCTTCCTCGGATGCGCCGATATCCTCCCATATCCAGACTGACTTGTCGCGCGAGCAGGTAGCGAGATAAGAACCCGAGGGGCTGAAAGCGCAAGACTTGATCTCCGAGTCGTGACCCTCGAGCACAAGCGTAAACTCCCACTCCTTGCTAGCAGCATCGCCATCATCGTCGCTATCATCATTGTTTTTCCTCCGCACGCTCTGCGCCGTGACCTCAACCTCCAGTCCTCCCTCGTTCTGTTCTTGGCCCTCCCAGCGCCATATTCCAGCTGTAGAGTCAAAACTGCCAGTGACGAGACATAGGTTGCCGGGGCGCAGATGGGGCTTCCATGCGACAGAGCGGACGGAGCGGGTGTGGCCTCCGGTAAGGACGCTGTGGGCCGAAGCAGTCGAGAGAGAGAACACGGTGACGGCCTTTCCGTGAGCGGTTGCGATCAGAGGAAGAGTCGGGTGAGGAACCGAGGCCCAGGCGCGTTCGTGAAGGTCAGGTTTGAGGGGCGTGAGGGCAGTGATGGAGGCCGAAGTCGGCGCCATGATGAGCGAAGGCGCGAGGGCGAGAGGGCAATTGACGACGAACCACGGAGATTTTAATGTTTGAGAGTGTCGCCGACTGGAATAGTCTGTTTGGGTAACCAAGAAAGAGTTGAGGGGGTGAAGTTTAACAGTTCATTTGAGCATTTCCCCTCCTTAGGTCAAAAAGTTCACAATGTGATGATGGATGGGGGTTGAGTGATAAGATAAGTACTAGGTACCTAGCAGGTAAGCTACTACCTTAGGTAGTAAGGTACAGTAGAACCCCTCTATTGAGCCAGTGACGTACTGAGCATGGATCTGGCTAAGGTGCATAAACTCACATACCTGACTACTAAGGTAAGGTATGTGACCCTACGATAAACAAGTCGCATAAAAGAAGCAAATAATTATCGCATCAATTTTTACAAAATGACAGATAGATACCTAGGTACGTACATCGCTGTATTTACAGCATCTAGACTAGGCCACCTTCGACTTGACCCACAGCCAAGCCTCCTTGACATCACCTCCAGGCCTCAAGTTCTGCTCCCTTGCTCTCTCGAGACCTCCCTTTCTGAAACCTCCTGGAAGGAGAAGCCATATCAGAGTGATAGCACCAATGAGACCGACTATTATAGGCTGTAGAACCTGAACTCCGGTCTTTTGCGCAATTGCACCGACCGCGAATGGTCCCACAGCTGCACCACCTCCTCCAACCGCAGCCGCGAACCCGATGGCACTGACGTGATAATCAGCTGGGAGTAACTTGGTTGCAGCAACCATGGCAGCAGGGAACAGAGGCCCCAGAAAGAACCCAAGAAGCATGACGAAGATGACAGAGGCGACGAAGTTGGGGACAAGCCAGTACAGCAGTTCCAACCCTATGGAGAGCACAAGATAGACCATGATGGCCGTCTTTTCACCAGTCCTCTCTGTGACGAAGCCCAAAACAACTCGACCCAATGTCAGCCCGAGCCAGAACAGTGTCACTGTCAAGCCAGCAAGGAAAGGTTTGGCATGTCGTACTCGAAGCATGAAAGTGACAATCCAACCCCCCAAACTGACCTCAGTCGCAACGTATCCCAGGAGGAAGACGGCAACTATCCAGGTGATGGGTTTCTTGAGTGCCATGCGTGTTGTTGCACGGTCTTTAGCTTCGTCGTAGCGAACTCGCTGTCGATACACTTGGCCGGTTGCACCCCAGAACGCGGCTGTTCCGACAACAAGCTCAACCACAGCAAGTCCTATCATGATATAGTAGAAGGTGAACCAGTTCAGTTTTCCCTCAGTTACCATGGCAGACGCGATCAGAGGGCCAATGGTACCACCGAGGCCATAGGCGCCGTGGAGGAAGCCCAAGAGCTCGTTGGCTCTGTGCATGTTGCCAACCCAGGCATTGTAGCCACTATCTTGGATGCCGTTACCGAAACCAGTGAACAGCATCACACAGGGTAGCGCTGGAAATGGAGGGTGAAGTGCCACGGGAATATAGGCGATGAGACGACAGAGAGGCCCAAGAACTGCAACGCCTCGTTGGCCTAGGGTGTAGTGTATCCAGTTATTGGTGAGTGCAGCGACTATATAACCAGCTACGGGTACGAGAAAGAGAGTAGAGACGGTGGTGTAGTTGATGCCATAGTATGTCTCGATCTATTCACATTAGAAACGAGTAGTAGACGATTCAGTAGAACACACGCACGTATGGCAGCAGAGCCTGTATGTGGGTAGTTAGTTAGTTAGTAGACCGAGTCAGTCAATCAACGAAGCTCCAGGCTTGACAGAGGCAGTAGTAACTTAACTTACCCCTGGAGATGCATCATTCATGCCCATGATGAGAAATGAGAAATTGGTGGCATAGTAACGATACGAGTTTATTCGAGGGCTGTTCCAATGCTCAAGTTCATTGACCGACTCTCCGCTGTCGTTCGTTCTCGTTTCGGGCTGCTGCACGGCCTGCACAGAGCCCAGCTTCTCTTCTAACTCGTCGTCATGATTCTGTTGTTGAGTTTGGTCTACCTGGCAAGATTTCGAGTTCGAGTTCGAGTTCATTGAAGGGTCAATAATAAGCTTGAATGTTGATCCTGATTGATTTTGTAGTACAAATACGTTTGTCGGGAGAGATATGAAGTCTCTTCATACAAGACCGCGAATATGTACATGATGCTACTATATAAGTAAGTACCTTAGTAGGTAGGTACATACTAATGCAAGGTCGGGTAAATTTCTCGCTAGAATGAATAATGCACCCACTAAGAGATCCATAATTTATTTGCCAGTTGAGTTGAGCATCCAAATAATGTAAGGTGTTGGAAAACCGGGCGGGATAACGGGACGGTAGCCTTAAGTCTAATTTCAAGTCTGGTGCCCGTAACGCCATTGGACCTGGGGATTCATTTCAAGTTGACCACGCAGTCAGTAAACATCAGCGCAACATTTCTGTCTGTTATCTGTGGGTGATAGTCGGGCATTGTGTAAAGACACCAAAGCTCATACATCACAAGCAAGACTCTCAATTCCAGAGGATACCTGATGTTAGATAATTGTGATGAGGTCACTGTGCCCCAACTTTGTGACTTTCATGGCTACCTAATGAAAACGGTGAGGTTGGATTTTATCGGATATGGTTTGCGCTCTTACATATCATCTGGGCGCCAACAAACAGCTGAAGAGAAAAGAGAATCTCGGAGAATTCTTTATCATAGGTACCCCCAATGCACGTGTTGAAATGAGGCTGTGTACATACGTGCCAAATGATGAGATGAAATGCTACGCCACACGCGGGGTCTTTTACAACGTCATCGGCTTGTCCGAGCCCTCTCCTCTCTCTTCCAGTCCAGTTCAGTTCAGTCGAACGAGAGACGGCTTAAAATACAGCATGGGAATGCCCAACGAACGATGCGCCTCTACTTGTACCAGGCAGCCCTAGTTCCGTCTCTTGGTCTGTCTGATGTATGTACTGTAGCTGAAAGAGACTCGTCGTTATCAGCTACCTTATGTGACACACCACTTACATCCCCGAAAGCCCAAACTGCTGCTGCGCCACTCACTACTTCAGCTCTTACAACTCAGCTACCTTACCTTACCTTACCTTACCTTACCTTAAAACTTAGGTACCTACCTAGCTTGTTAGTCTTCCTCGCAGAGTCGGAGTCGCAGCTACAGGGCGTGTATTTGTCCTCATAAGACTGACGTCCACCCGTTGAGCTAGGGTGCCTCTTGACTGTTGTCCACCTCAGCCACACAATATAAGCTTCCAACTCCCCTCGTCTCGCCTACTTCTACTATACCTGCCTTATACCAGAACCAACCCTCTCGCTCTGCGTCGCTTTACACTTACTTATACCATACAATGTCAAAAGACTACTACGAGTACGAAGAGTACTCTCGTCGCCGACGCGACTTTTCTCCGGACAACTATTCCGGTGGTGCCTCGGGGTCTCAGCAACAAGGACCTCCTCCTCCTCCTCCTGGCGCTCCTCCTTATGCCTCGACCTCCCGTCTTGATGATCCTTACTACGGCGGCATGCCTCCTCCTCCTCCGCGGGAGCGCATGACCCTCGAGCCCCCCGAGTCTCAGAACCGCCCACGATCTGTCCCACCAAACACCACCATGGTCCGACGCAGTCGCTCTCGTTCCCGTCCTCCCTCGGATGACGAAGACTATGATGACAGACGGAGCTCGCGAAACCGCTCACAAAGTCCCATTACCCGCGCTCGGAACGTCGTTGATGAGAACTTCTCTCATTCCGCCGGCGGCATCGGCGCCGGTATCTTAGGCGCTGTCGTTGGTGGTCTTGTAGCTCGCGAGGCGACTGAAGCTGCAACACGCCGCAAGCACAAGGCCCGAGGTTACGAAGACGAGAACGAGGATCGCACTCGTCTCGTTTCCACCATTATCGGCGCTGTCGCTGGTGGTCTAGGAGCCAATGCTCTCGCCAATAGGGTTGAGGATTCGAGGGAGCGAGACCGACGACGTCAACTCGACTGGGAGCGTGAGCGCAGCTACGTACGCGAGCAGGAGATGCCCCGCTACGAGCAACGGAGATCCAGTGACCGTGATAGAGAGGACGACCGCCGCGATCGTGATCGTGATCGTGACCGGTATGATCGCGGCAGGGCACTACCCCAAAACGATGATGATGATTATGACTTCGTCTACGATGATCCGCGATACGAAGATCGAGAACCTAGGCGACGTAGAAGCGAGGACAACTACCGCTATCGCCAATAGTCGACCTTTCTTTTTACCCCTCGACAACCTATTACTGCTTCATTATGACATCTCACGACAGTATTTCTTTCGCTTATTTTCTTCTTGCTTTCTTCTTCTCTTGGTTTATGTTGACTGACGTTTAAAAACTGCGAGCGGTACTAGAAGTGGTTTTCATTACCACAGGCTGAACTGTCAGTCTGGATATTAACTTTGGAGATCTCACGAGACATAACTTGGCGCCTCTTGGATATTTACATAGTCGATACAGTTCTGTTTCTAAAGTGCTTACGGTGTCATGTATTGGTTTCATGTGCCTATGAGAGTCCTTTTTGACAAATTCTAGGATTACTTCTCGTATCATTTTACAATGTATTCGCACACCATGATAACGATTACCGCAGCTGAATCCCCTGTCCTGTTTGCAACTCTCCAGCTCCATGACGACGTGCTGTCCAACCAACTCAACTCAATCGAAAGCAACAAGACCAAAACCATGACCTGTTATAAGTAACAAGCCCATTAAATCATATCCCTTCCTGAACCGCTGTCCACCGTCGCTCGCCTCGGTTGCTGGAGTCCCTGCCATTACCTCCAGTGTGTTCTCGAGCATCCTGCTCTCGCTCCACGATCACCTTGAAGAACTGAGCTATGTCAGCAAGCGCGCGCTGCTGATAGTCTGGGACATCAATCATTTTGAAGGTTGACTGGGTGTCGACCAACTGCTTCGCAATCACAGAATCTGGCTGGCAAAGTGTCCGGACGCACATTGCTCTAGCATTGACCTTCATAGCGTGCAGGAGCCCGCCAATCTCAACAGGATCAGCTTGTCGGCGGCCATAGAAGCGAAAATCGTCGGCGTGCAGGTTGATAAGTTCAAGCTGCGTCTCCAGGTCGTAGCGGAAACCAACAACCTTGGGTCGGCCCTTGTTATGCCACGCATCTGCTACCTTCTTGAGCTTGTCAGGCACAAGCCGGCCTTTGTCCAGTTGCACCGTAATATAGTTATTCAATGCAGTGCTAAGGTTGAACTCCAGTTCGCAGTAGAGAAGGCTTTGCTCTCTGGCATTTAGTGAAATGGCAACCTGTGATGTCGGGCGAGACCGGACGTTGGGCTGCGCCCGACGAGAGGTATAATGAAGCACCGTCTGCGTTTGAGTTAGTACAAGCATCTAACGCTGTATTTCACCACCAACATACCATGTCCTTTGCGAGTTTCTTGATGTTGTCCAAAATTCCGGTCTTCTTCTGGGGCGTCTTTGCGCTTTGATCAGGCCTGCCGTCAGGGCGTTCGAGCCACCCGTTATCCCCAATCATTATTTTTTCGCCCTTCTTGGAGCTTGGGTAGTCTGTTCCTCTGAAATAGAACTGCAGTGGTGAGAATACGGGAGTGTCTTGAACAGCCCGACGATAGTTGCTGTTATTAGAGCCCACTGTTACGACTTGTGGGATCGGTGGAGAGTGCACTGCGATGGCTCGGGCCTGTCTCAGTCCATCGGCAGAGCTCTTCGAGCGTCGAGGCCTGTTGACCAGATCCTCTGGATGGCTTACCGACTCCCTGATCATGGAGGAATCATGGCTCCTTTTCCACTCTTGAAATGAACCCTCCCCAGCACCATTGAATTTGGATTGTGACCTGGCGTGGCTGAGGCGAAGAGGTGATGGGCGGGCAGTTTGTTGAGGGGAGTAGACCGAAGAGGCATCATCGTCGAAGATCGGCTCACGCTCGAACCTTCCCTGCCCCAAAGGAGAGACTGAATCGGGAATATCTTCCATCTCGGCTGGCCGAGGAACTGCCCCACTACGACGGATATTCCCAAGCTGCAACGGAGAAGGCGGGTTGATATGTCGACGTTCTGCTAAACTGGCAGAGAACAAGTCCTTGGATGAGCCCGAATGGCGACCGGGCATAAGCTCCGAAAAGGTTGGAGAATTCACATCAGAGGGACCATCTTCTCTAGTAGTCCAGCCGTATGAATCCTCATGCTGTAGAAGTCTTGGTTTGTTCTTTCGTGGTGTTGACCTTGGAGTCGTTCTTGGAGTGGCCATCGTAGACTTTTTCTTGAACTTAGCAGCCTTCGTTGGGCTCTTATCGACTTGATGACTGAAACTTCAGAAAAATCAGTTGGAAATATAAATTAATAGAAACTTATAACATACGCGTCCGTAATCTTGTCAACTTGGCTCTCAGTCAAGTTCATACGAATATGAAGGGGTTGTTTGACAAGACGCTTGCGCGGAGATAGCGAACGCGCTCGCGACTCGAATCCTGGTGAGATATCCAGGAAGTCTCCTCTCAAAGGCGTCAATACAGCTGCTGAAGGATCGGAGTAGCGCCCTCTATTCGAACTTTCTTGTTGCATCGAGCCCAGAATCTCGAACCCCAGTAGCTACTTGACAGTAGCTCCGAGTGATACAGGTTGATGGTGGCATATCACGGTCGAGGTTCAGGCAAAGCACTTGAACGAAAGCCAGGAAACAAAAACGAGAAATGCTAGCAGGGTGAATAAATGCATGAATGAATCAGGGACTTCGGTTGGACCAGTCGAAAACTTGGGTGCCGAATTGTGGTCAGCTGGCAACAAGTGTCAACGATAATGCAACACTCATGAGCCTCTGACGCGATTTTAGGAGCCCTGTACCGCTTCATTGGAGTCTTACATATGCTACTTTGCTGTTGAATTGATCTATAAGTCCCCAGCAAGGCTTGTTGGAGATACTCACCTCATCTGCTTGTCAAAATTTAACATATCCTGCAACACCGCCTGGAACATCAGATGTAGCTAATGAGAGCGGTGTTTCCATCTGTAATCAATGCCACTGTCGAACCAAAGCTGAGGCGTGAAAGGGCCGTGGAACCTCCAGGAGTTTAATACTCCTTTTGTTGGCGAGGCAGTTACCATATCCATTGCTTTATCTTCGGCGACTGGCAGTTCTCTTATGAAAGGTGGAAGCGATCTGTCGCTGGTGAACAACCCAAACTTCCTCGCAAAGTTGGCGTTGGGTATTTCGCAGTCCCTGACCTGAGCATCGAACTGCTGTTTGAATGCGTCGTGGGTCAGAATGATGGAATGATCATCTTGGACCAGTGCAGGCTTTTGATTCTCATTTTTTCCGCTTCCCTTGTCTGTCACGCGGAACATATGTATAATTTGAGTCATCTTCTCTGGGCTGATGATTTTGGAGCTTAGTGATCGACGGTGATGACTGCGCTCGGTCTGTGCCTGATGCGTTTCCGTGGCTCTTCTTTTGGGTAATTCGCCGAGGTCAATTAACTTTTCACCGACCAGTCTGCCCTTATGAATCATATTCTCATTCCATTGCATCTCGTGAAACTCTCTGGCCTTGAGCTGACGAAACGCACGGGTACCCCCGTCGCGAGATGAAACATACATCGTATGTTCTATCATCCAGTTCTTTCGTATACCGATACCGCTTGGGTAAAGCGATGACCTTGCTATTGTAGGTGAGTAGTCTGAAAGTCGAGTGCGATATCTTTGAGGGTGGCTTTTTCTCCACTCTATAAGGGCAGTTGTCGGTATGATATTGGACGTAACAGTTGTGAGGTGCGGGACATGAGGGAGTTCGAGATCGGTCTGCTCCTTTTGTCAGAACTAATGGCCGTCATGAGTCCAATTGAGGGTTTCCCACATGTCTGTTCAAGTGATCATATCTCCAACGCTGAAATGCTGCACCCGGGTCATCCGAATGATGGCAATCGACTTCAATCATCTCGTAGAGTACGCCTCCTGCGTACCCAAGGAACTCGTCGCCAAGGTGGTCTCGTAATACTAGGAAGACCTAGATCACGTCAGAAAGCATTCTTTGTCGTTGTGTAGGCATCTGACAAGCCGGATTCCATCACGGTACTGGTAGTTGCGAGGTATGTGGGCGCAATATCTCACAAGAACGTTGCGGCATTCTGCGAAGTGTCTGTTAGTTGACGTTCTAAGTTTGTCTCATGCCTACACTGACTCTCTTCGTCAAAGATATCTGTGATGTTCAAGGACCGATCTCTTGCGAGGTAGGCAGAAAGTTGGGTGGTATCGCCCATTCCCGTATCACTTGGTCTTGAATAATCGTTCGTTAAGTCCGAATAACAGCTTACAAGCCTCGCAAGGGGGTGATTCGCAAAAGATATCGCGTTTCGGCATTCAATATGTGAACTTTTCTATTTGTTGTACATGTAAGATCACAAGACAAAGGTGTCGCCAACCAGGTAGTGGAAGGGACATCTTGAGCTTGTGTTTCCAGTGCAACAACACTCGTGGTACATCGCCTGGGGCTATTGAAAGAATAGCGACTTCCATTTTCGAATACTCGGCACTTGACACACAACAGAGAAGTTCAAAGGCAGAGTTCCTTCTACATTACCTTAGTATACTCTAGGGTAGTCATATGTGTACCTTGGGTAAAGCTCAGAAAATGGTTCGTTGAGGCAGGAAAGCAATTCTGTATCAAAGGTGGTGTCACGTAGGTAGGTCGCTGGGCTTTCCACCTTAGCGACAATCAAGCCAAAGGGACGACTCCGTCTCGCGCACTCACTCTACACACCGTAAACTGGGAACAGGACCAGGACCTTCATGTCTTCACTCAACATAACCCCAGTCAATTACTAAAGCCAGACCGTTCATTGTCACATAGGACTGGATCTTGGAGAAACGAGATCTCGGCCTCCTGCCCGGCATTCGAAGGACCCACTCCCGGGCGCTGCAGTAGGACCCAATGCACGGGTGCAGTTAAGATATGTTAAGGTCGAGCAGTATTTCATGACCCAGTACTAACAGGCTCCATCGTTCCCCGGCGCCCCTGCAACCGAGACAAAAGCCGGTCCCGGTTGCGGCTTCCCGAAATCAACTCCCGATTTCCGAAATAGGCAGTCTCGATTCCCTGGTCTCCTCTTCGCCCCAGAAACCCCACACTCAAGACAGCTCGACCCCATGACGACAAGTGATTATTCGTCTCGCCAAACCACGAAGCGGATATTTTCCGTTGGCTAGAACATTTCGGCCAGAATCTCTATCTAAAAACAATGCACCATACAGCAGATATGCACTCCACATCCCGTACCGAAGTCTGATGCCGTCAATTCCCCTCGGGTCTGAGTCGCACCGGACTTCTGCTTACTGCATGTCCGGCCAGACCCCCGGCATCTCTGGATATCATGCCTATCGCATTTTAGCATATAATATGCGATCCCCCATCAACTCTGCCTCTTGTTTCCTCAGATTGATCACATCAGTAGATACCTAACTAGCCAAACGCCTCTTCTTCTACTGCACAATGTCTCAATCACAGCCCGATCGCTCCCCATACTATGACATTGGTGAGTAGTCTGACGCTGTTGGCCATACCAACCAATTGAATTCTAACATCGCTAGTCATTGTTGGAGCTGGCCCGGTTGGCCTCATGCTCGCAACATGCCTTGCTCGTTGGGGCTACAGGATCAAGCATATCGACAACAGATCTGAGCCGACCCCTACCGGTCGAGCCGATGGCATTCAGCCACGTTCTCTGGACCTTCTTCGCAACATGGGCTTAAAGTCAGCAATCATGGCTCATCACCCAGCTCGCGTCTACGAAGTCGCCTTCTGGGATCCAGCTTCGTCAGGAAAGGGTATCGCCCGGACTGGAACATGGGCCAGCTGCCCTGATTTTATCGATGCTCGATACCCTTTCACAACCTTGTTGCACCAAGGTCTGATCGAGCGTGTCTTTATCTCCGACCTCGAGAAGAATGGAGCGCAGGTCCAACGGCCATGGACAATCAAGGGCTTTACATCCGATGAGAAGTCTAACCCCGAATATCCTGTTACTGTCGAATTGGAGCATGTCGATGGTACTGCCCAGGAGACCATTCACGCCAAGTATCTGTTTGGTGGCGAGGGTGCAAGGTCATTTATCCGCAACCAGCTTGGCATTGCCGTTCACCACAAGGATCCCATCGCCCATGTTTGGGGTGTCATGGACGGTGTCGTGAAAACCGACTTCCCTGATATCAAGGTAAGCACAGCTGCTCAACAAGCCCTATTTCATGGTTTACTGACGACGCTCAGATGAAATGTACCATCCATAGTGAGCACGGCTCCATTATGGTCATTCCGCGAGAGGACAACATGGTCCGTCTTTATATCCAGATTGCATCGTCTACAGATCCCGACTGGAACCCCAGACGAACAGCCACCGAGGACCAAGTGCAAGAATCGGCAAAAAAGATCTTGCAGCCTTACTCAATTGAGTGGGAGCGCGTCGAGTGGTACTCCGTCTATCCTATCGGACAAGGCATTTCAGAACGATACACACTGGACCAGCGAGTCTTCCTTGGTGGAGATGCTTGCCATACACATAGTGTAAGTCCTCCCGTGCTCCATTTATCACCACGCGCTGACACACCCACAGCCTAAGGCCGGTCAGGGAATGAACACAGCATTCCTTGATGCCCAAAACCTTGCTTGGAAGATCCACGCCGTTGAATCCGGTTTCGCCAGCAGGGAAGTCCTCAAGACATACGAAACGGAACGCAAGCATGTCGCTGAGTCTCTCCTCGATTTTGATAACCGATATGCGAAGCTTTTCTCTCAGCGACCACCAGCGGCTGCTGAGGTCCAGGCAGCGTCAGCCAACCATGGCAAGAACGATGTTCAGGATAACGAGTTCATCAATGCTTTCAAGGAGTCGTGCGAGTTTACCAGTGGATACGGTGTTTACTACAAGCCCAACGTCTTCAACTGGTCACCAGAACATAATGCACAATCCCCACTGATTCACCCCAAGGGGACTAAGCTACGAACCGGCCGCCTTTTTATCAACTCGAATGTAACAAGAGTAGTTGACGCCAACGTTGTGCATTTGGAGCAGGAAGTACCCTTGAACGGCGCGTTCCGATTGTTTGTCTTTGCAGGTGTCCCTTCAAAGACCCGCCAGGCTTTGAAAGATTTCGCCAATCATCTCGGTAGCCAGCGGTCGTTCTACGCAGCTTATCAGCGGCCCGATCTCGACAAGGTCTCATACCATGAGAAGCACCTCCCACACAGCCGATTCTTTACCATCTCCACGGTCTTTTCGTCCAAGAGACCTGAAATCGAAATCTCTCGCGATGTGCCTGGAGTGCTTGCCCGATATAGGGACCATGTTTACGCTGATGACCGGTCTGATGCACGATTTCCTCAGGCGAAGGCTGTAGCCCATGCCAAAATGGGCCTTGATGAAGAGCTTGGTGGAGTGGTCGTTGTCAGACCTGATGGATACGTAGCAATCGTGGTCAGCCTTGTCGAAGGTAGCGGAACAGTGGATGCTTTGAACGAGTATTTCTCGACCTTTTGCACAAAG
This sequence comes from Fusarium agapanthi, assembly GCA_001654545.1. Lineage (NCBI taxonomy): Eukaryota > Fungi > Ascomycota > Sordariomycetes > Hypocreales > Nectriaceae > Fusarium > Fusarium agapanthi. The sequence continues at coordinate 31,015 of LTDI01000321.1, forward strand.
AAGTTGGGACCTACTTTGGCGCAGTTGTAGGGGATGGAGACTGTTGACCCAAAAGGTTATCGAGACACGCTGGTTTGATGTAAATGATGGCTTTAGCGAATGTACATATGGTGTTTAGATCATCTTACAATTGAAGTTACTGCATAAGTATACAAAGAAAAGAATCGCTCGGCGAAGCGATTGAGAGGTGGCCATGTGTCTCTACCCTACCAGAATCTCAGCAAATCAATCGCGAACCATGTCATTGCATATCCGTAGGCGCCAACAAAATTGATAATCTCAGACATGGGGGGTGAGCGATCCTGAGTCCTGCTTTTTTGGAGAAAAATTATATCGTCAAAAGTTAGCATTGATTTACTGGTCTTTGTCCCATAATTTGTTGGCCCAAGCTTAATTCTGAGAACCATTTACTACTAACCTACCATTGGTAGATTCATAACTTGACGGATAGAACAAGGGATCTTTGTCCTGGTTTTCTGTCTTTTATTAGGTGCAAGATCTTATATAAGGTACTTAGGTTGGTAAGTTAGTACCTAAATTACGGATACTATACCTATGAAAGCCAGGTGGTCTTATACAGTCTCAGAATCCATCAACTGAGATCTGTTCAAACGTCCCACTCCTACCCTCGCGCTCTCAGAAGACCCATTTCAGATAACAACAGCATCCATCACCGTCGTTTCCATCATGCTGGGGTGAATAATTGGCTCCTGAGGTCATCCAATTCTAGGTACCTACTAACTTAGATACCTTAGGTGGTAAGGTACCTAGTTATGTGAATTTGACCAATCGCGGCGACGTCACGCGTAGCCCCACCTGACCTGTCAGTGCACTGACCTCCATCTGCACGTCCTGAGAGGCTGAAAGACTTCACGTCTTTCAACTGACCACTGTAGGCAACCTTCCACAGCGACATCATCCCCTATGGGCTTGCGTGGTCGTGATGGCATCACCGGAACGATTTGGATAAAGGAGACCTAATTGGGAAGTGGCTGTAGCAACTCGACGCGACGCCATTGTTGTCGCGCTCACGCGTCTTGGGCCCGAGCTCGAGTGATCTGGCGTGGTAGAAAACGAACTCGATTCTTCGACTCAAACTCTCCTCCTTTCTTCTTCCAACCATCAACATCAACTGCATCTTCGATCAGCTTCATTCTGACTCGTTCGTAACTTCGATTCTTGTAAGAACAATTTCGCATTGGCTTCGCAGCTTCCCGATTTCTTTCGATTTACCGCTTGTACTTTACTACACTTGACACTGCTTGACACTTGCTGGCACCTGCACCTCGGTTTGCTTCTGCTTCATTGTCACTGCGATACAATACAACAACAACAGCACGTTGCTGGTAGCTCGGGTTGCTTTGTTGACATCGCATTTCCCTGTTGGCTGTTCACTTCTTTCCTCGTTTTCCAACTGGATCGCGTTAACTTCACTTCAACTACACTTCACTTCACTTTTCTTCTTTCACGAACGCTACTGCTTCGTTTGGATCAAGTTCCACATTGCACTTTCTAAATTTCACTTCAAACCCAACATTTCGCTCGTCATGTCTTTCTCGCTTGAATCGCGCATTTCGGTCCACCAGTCCGCTAATCAAAGGGGAAGCTACGTGCCTCGGCATATCGTGAAAGCTGCCGAAAGGCGACGGGAGCGACAGCAGCTACAGATCAACTCTAAGGCTAAAGCAACTACCCAGGTTCAAGTCTCCCTGCCTTCACCAAAGGTTGAGTTCGTTACTCCTCCCAGGCAGATCAGGCGCCCTACTGCGCGTCTTTTGATTGACTCACCACTTCCGCGCCGCGAGATTTTTCAAGATCCCGTTCTTCGCCAAAGATTCATTGACACAGAGTCCCCCCCCAATCTTAATCGTTACAGCAATCAAAAACCCCGACCCAAATCACAGGCCGAAACTGTCAATACAAATGACGGGGCCCCCAGCACACCCACACCCAAAACTTCCAATACCACTACCTCTATCTCTGACCCCAATCTTGTTGTTGTCGATGGCATACAGACACGCAAGCGTCGCGCCGAAGATACTGAGATCGACCTTGTTGCCGCACAAATCGGTGTCACTGACATTTCCACCCCTATCGTTACTCTTCGCCAAGGAGAGACTGTTCCTAGCGAGGAATCTGGCCAACAGGCCCATGTAAGCGCATCTCTTGTCATTTGCATACCTGCACTTACTCACTTGATGCTGCAGACCTCAGGCCGCATGCTCGGAATCACAACGGGCGCCAGATCTATCACCAGGATGATATCTAGCCTCTATTCGGCCTTCACAGGCATTGGTGAGACGATCACCAGAATCTGTAAGTTTCAACCTCCCCACGCCATTGACAGCCTTATGTTCTTTCTGTTCTAATTCGCTACTAGTACGACCTCAGTCCTATCAAATTGCAGAATGTCGCTCTTACTTGAGTGAAAACCAAGTCAGCAACAAGCGTGTCAAGATTAGCGCCAGTTGTGATGACAACGTGGTCTCCAACACAGGCACTCCTGGGCAGAGTGCTGGGCTCCGCTGGATCGACCAAGATGGCCTTACCACATTGCTGGCTGACTATAAGTACTTCGCCAAGTCCTTCATGACAGTCTGGGAATGCCTTGAGCAAGGAGCCCGACAGGAAGCAAATAAAGACCTGGCGCCACTGAGCACCGACATAGTCGATGCCATCAATCGTTCTGAGGCCTTGAACCATGACTTTTACGATATCTTCACTTCGCAACTGCAGAGGATTTATGACTACTTGAACAGAATCTACGAAATCGGCGTTATCGTCAAAATTCGGGACAGCAATGAATTTGTTCCTCCTATTCTTGATTACGGACTCTCTGCAGAGTTCGCCGCACACCTCGAATCGATGAAGCACTTTCTATCCGGCCCCGCGCTTCCTGTTGTTTGCAACAATATTCTCAAGAAGTATGGGGAAGATTACTGGAACGTTTCACAGGCATTCCTGGATCGAGTTGTGCTTGATATTAAGGCTATCCTTCGCAACCTTCCTGCCCCAAGCTATGTCGACTCTGAGGAGTATCGTGGCAAGCTACAGGATATGTTCCCTACCCCACCACGAACTGACCTCGAGACGCGTTTCTTATTGCCAGGATCATTTCCTGAATCCGATGAGCTTAAGGAGCGAATCGACACAAATCCTGATGAACAGACTGCGTCACCCACTGAGGCAGCAGCTACAAAACCCGCCGTTCAGGCTACTCTACCTGAGCCAATGCCATCGTTCCCTCGTCCTGATGTCCCCCGCCCTCACTACTACAAAACAGACTTTCTTCGCGCTGGGTTTGCCCATGAGAAGATCAAGCGGATAACACCCGTGGATTATCACCAAACCTTTTATGAGGAAAGCAACGAACACCAAGCCCTAAAGACCAAATACATCACCGACTTCACTCCTAAGATTCCTCGTACTTCAAATGAAACCGGAACTCTCCGATCTATTCTTCGGAATCGACGAAAGCATCCGTCAAAGGTCACGCCCAAGCGTCTTCGCGTAACATGTCGACCCAAGGCTGTACGCTTTACAGACGACACCATCAGTCCGAAACCAAGAACACATCTGGGTCTAGATGTACCCAAACAGATTAACTATGACAAGGAAACGGGAGAGGCCATTCCTCCGACCGAGACATTTCAGGAGCAACGCCCTCATTGGACCCGTGGATGGCTCAACATACCACCTGCTCCCGTCGAGGAACCACCCAAAAAAACCACATTCAATCCATTTAGCATTGATGAATGTCTCCGCCGTCGCCGCTTAGAAGAACACGATGGACGTGACTTTCATACGCGTATCAGAGAGATATTTGAGCTTCCTTCCCTTGATCTCCAGATCAGCGACGACTCAAAGGCCGGAATTGACCATCAAGTCCAAGAGGCCGCCCAAAAAGCTGCTGAAGAGGCTCGTTTGGCTGCTGAGGCAGCGCAGCGTGAGGCTGAAGAAAAGGCTCGGAAGGAGCGCGAGGAACGCCTCGCTCGATCTGGAGGACTTCGCGAGCCTAATCAGACATTCGTTGCACCAGTCTCACCGGAATGGCACACAAGGGCAATGAACACACTCAATGCTGCGTCGTCCACGAGCCTTGCGAAGTCTGCCGAGGGTGTCGACCTCCGAAAACACGACTTTGCCAAGATCGTGTCCTCAACTGAATGGCTAAACGACGAAATTGTCAACGCGACTCTTGTCTGGCTCGATCGAGCTATCAACTCAGCTGCCGGCATTAAGGATGTCAAGCGGAACACTCGCAAGATCTGGACTCCGGGCTCATTCTTTTTCAAACGCCTTCAAGATCAGGGCACCGGCAATACCCAGAGGACACTTCGCCGATACGGCATCGAGAAAGGAAACTTTCTCGACATTGACACTATTCTCTTACCCATTTGTGAGCATTCCCACTGGACATTGCTCGTTATTCGGCCCTCCAAGCGAACTGTTGCCCACATGGACTCAATCAATGCTGGCGGCAACCGTTCTTACACCGCGCGTGCCATGGCGTGGATCCGAGACATTCTGGAGGAGAAGTTCGTTGAGGATGAATGGAAGACCATTCTCCACGAGGCTCCTCTACAGAACAATGGTCATGACTGCGGTGTTCATACTATCACCAACGCCATGTGCCTCTCCTTGGGCATTAGTCCTATTGAGGCATACACTGCTGACGACATGCCCACTCAACGTATTCGCATCGCTTGCATGCTTCTCAACGGCGGGTTTACAAACGATTTTGACCTGCGAGTTTACTAGGATTCCAATACCACGTATCGGATAACACTTATCAAACACAGACTACTTTATCATGGCTTATGGAAGGGGCAGGCGTGGCTTTTTTGTACAAGGCGTTCAGGCAGAGAAAGTACCGGGGAAAAGTGTTTCGGGTGAGATACCACTGCATTGCATTCATTGTCGGAGTTGTAGCTATTATTTGATCCACGAAGGAACGACTGTTGGTCTAGCCTAGCCGCAGTGCTGGATGAATAAGTACATAATACAATTCTCAATAGTCAATTTTCTCTGCTCTGTATCATGAAGTATGCTCGGGATTAGGTGCCTAGCCCCTGATAAGACTCGGTGTTTCTTATGATTGAATCATAGAAAACATGAATAACATTCTAAACTCCCTTGTTTGCGAGGCTTATATTTGCATGTTATCACAATTTTCCCCGTGCCAACCTCCGGTCTGCCACGGACAGTAACCGGGGCATGCTGTGAGTGGCTTGTAAATAATCCCGACCCTGAGAAGACCTGAGCTGATGGGTTCCGGGTGCCCTTGGGCAGTCTCGAGAGAGAAGCGCAAGCCATGAACTACATAACGAAGGCGACGATCACATAGATTTCTGGATCATTGGCGTGCCATTGTATTCCGCATCCCCTTACGTACAACTGCTACCTCGTCAGCCATAAGCGAGCGAGCGAGCTCGGGTAAACGAGCGTCAGAGACAACAGCAACAACGGGTCTGTGATGCCATCCCCCACAACACCACAGGCCAAGTGGGCGACGCGTGGGCCTCTAGATCTACTGGGACTATGGGATCAAAGTTCGTGTCGTACCCTATGCTCTCGTCTCGTCCCCTCTCTTACTGTTCTATTGCGCCGAGGTCGGCCATCGATAAGTTTCGCTGTCACCATCTAACCCTTCGCTTGGACGATCAAATGGTTGGATCGAACTGAAGAATTTCTCGTGGCCCAAACATGTGTCAACAGCAGCCGCTTGAGCCGGCGCTTCTATTATTGATTAGATCGGGAGGACAAATGTAGCAAAACCTGGTGATTCGCTCAACTCGGTATGGCTAGAGACAAGAGAGGACAAACTCAAACGCTGGGACACTATCAAGAAGAACAGAACCTTTATTCAGCCACAGCCAGACACGCACGCTGTTCACCTTGATGGCCCTCAAAACGAGGACAGCTCAGATGTGCTGTCAGAGAGAAAGTTCGATTCCAACAGAGAGGATTCTGTGTAAAGTGCTGGCAACCTGACCAACCGCCGCCCTCTGTTCACAATAGCGGAAGAGAGGTCACAGAAGACTTGGCATTTGTTGGTGGCTCGCATAGGACTCATGGAGGCCCTTGGAAAGCTCGGCAATGGGATTCTACAAAGACTGCAGCAAACAGATTCCGACAAAGAAAGGCTGGGTTTGCTCAGGGGCGTTCGAGTAGAACTGATAAGTTCGACGTTCCACCAAGCCCGAAAACCTTAACATATCCGAGGCCCATGCAAGGCGGCGTGCGTGCTTGTTAAGTTGGCTCAGGAACTTCGGGCCATTCGAAATAAGGTAGGTATCGCACCCATGGCCACGGTACGCCGACACTAATAGGCGCGTGGTGATCCAGGGTCCTCAGCCGCAGGACACTATTCAATATGTGGAAGCGGTTTTGCCACAGGCAATGCACCAGAAAGAGGCGGATCGAGAAATAGGCCCGTTGATATCCACGCTCTAAGTCAGTGACGATGGCCGGTTCTGGTGTTTAGACGAAAATGAAATGAGCTGAAGGCAAAAGGTTTCTGCTTGTTTGTTTGTTTGTTTGTTTGTCTGTCATACGCACGGCCTGCTGTGGACGAACCAGACCTCGAAACGATGAGTACTTTACCGATGGGGGCAGTGCGAAACGATGTTACCCTCGTCAACTTTTACCGCCTGTTGGATTGAACCCATGAGTATCGAATCGCGTCCACGACTACCGGTAGCGAGTCTGTGTAGGCAGGCCACGCACGGAGTTGGTCCGTCAGGTCATCGTTGATTCCTTTCACGATCCTTCTACCGATGCGGACCGATCTTGGAAAGAATTAGAGACGCCAGGGATACGACACCATATTAAATGTCGCAAATATACACGGCGTCGTCCGCTTACTGGGCCGGGCGCTGTGGGGGGGCCATTGCATCGTATCGCATAGCGACTTCGCAAGGCATCGCACCGCGTCTAGCCTGTATGTCAGCAATGCGATGTGGTGCGATATAACTCTTGAAGAGAGGACGGCGTCAACGGCATCCTCTTCTGATGCCCGTAGGCAGGGTCCCGACTCATACGGACAGCTTGGGTGCGAGATGCCTGTGCCAAGCAAGTTCCGGGCCGTTGTAGCGGCAGAAGCTTCCTGACATGGATGGTCTGGCTGCAAAACTGAAGACGTACTACTAGTACTGCGAGGAAAATCGATAGTTTCAATAAAAGCTTTTCTTTGGGGCTTCGAAAAAGTCTTCTGGAACGCACTGAGAAGGGAGCGGAGCGGAGGGCTGCGGAATTGGCTGAATCTGGGTCCAACTCTGCCGGGGCGACAACGAGATCGTGGGCTTGCACGCAATTACAACAAAGAATTTCTCTCTGCTTCCAACCCTTCTTCCTCGGGTCGGGTGCGTGCGTGCAATGTGTTTCGTTGGACTTGGTGGTGATAGATGGAGACACGGCGAGGCCGGTTGGAGTTGATGAGTGGTGACACTCTTCCTCTTAGGCCACTCCCCATCCAATCCAAGGGCTGCGGTACCTTAGCAGGGCAGCAGGGCAAGCAAGGGTAGGTGGTGTGGTTCGTGTAAACGTAAACGGATACTCCGGCCTCCAGGGCCGTTTGCAAAGTCCGATTAGGAAGGCTTCCAGAAGGAAATAAAACGGAAGCTGGAGTAGGTATGTACATTACCTGCAGAAGGTTTCTAGAAGGATTCTAGCCAGCACGGGAAGGCTTCCAGAATAAGCCAGCTTGGTCCAGCCACAGCCACCAACAAACAAACAGCTTCAGGCCCACGACAAGAGAAGCATAGCATCTCCTCATTCGGTTGGCATTATAAGCTAACATGTGGTGAATCTGCTTGTCCATCCATCCATGGCTGTTGACCACGACCTACTAGTACAATATCGTTGAAATAAATGGTGTGCTGTAAAACATGGCTTCCTGTATTACCCGAAACCCTGGCGTACAATATGTACTAGGTATGTAGCATTGCACCATAGGTAGTTCTCGATCTCGGCAGCCTTGAGTATCAACATCAACACCAATACATACAACATCGTGTCTGTTTTCCTTCTCAAAGAATCCCCAGCATGCGTAACCAGCCATCAACCACCACGCCTTGCTCTTACATACTTGCCTTTGGAACTCAACCGACCTTTGTTGGCCTGTTGAGATGGTATTGACACCCTAGACTTGAGGACAAGCTTCGTAATCATATGGCGCCACAATGTGATCAGATGTTTCGTTGGATGGGTCAGAACTCCACTGACGAATGCCGGCCCTTCAGAGAAGAGGCTCAGGGTGTGCTGAGATGAAATTCCGATGCCCCTGAAATTGGCTCGGTGCTGCAGTTCGAGTCTTGGTATTAGCTAATGTACTCGATCAAAGAACAGGTATAACGCGGTCCCGATTCGACATCGTGCATCTTGACATCTCCATTGTCAACTCTTGATATCCGAACATAGTCCAGGGTCTATACTCACTGCCTAACCTGCAGTCATCACTGAAAACAGAGACTTTTCTGGTCTCCTGGGAATATGACACACAAGGTGGTTGAAAAAGAAGTATTTGGGACAAGGCTGCAAAGATTAGATGCATCCTACTGCTGATACTTGTTCGATTTGAAGCTCCAGTCCATCTCACGTCGCCTAAGCGCGGCTATTCATGGCCTTTGTTCTCTCGACCTGAGCTATTATCGCACAATATCAATTGGTCACCTTGCGGCAGAAGGAAAGCCGGGATGAATCCATTAACTCGCAATTTGCGGCTCTTGTAGGCGATTCGGCATCTCTCCCCGCCTCCAATATGAGGGGGAAGTTCTGACATACCAACCTATCTACATAGTCCAAGGATCCAAGGGTCGTGTTGGAACATTCACCGACCTTTCGCCCTTTGACCACTATAGCCAGGGGCCAGCAAATCACATTCAATGCCATCACAATTTACCATGCATCTGGTACGATCGACCGAGATGTCGCTGTGGTAATCAGAAACGCTCCAAGTCGTGTTGTGCGGTGCGGTGCGTAGCAAACCCGGCGGCTGGGCAGGGTGGCGCCCGCTTCTTTAACATCTCCGAAGGTCGGTAACAAGATTGGCTGTGAATACAAACTGACAAACAACCATATTTCCTGCTATACCTTAGATGAGTTGGGAGTGCCTGGAGTGCTACGAGACGGGAGCTCAGAGAAGTCCAGTTTCCTTTCTGCAGTATGTACGCACCGTGCTGTATGATTCTTGAGGCGGCCAATAGGGACAGCAGGATGTTATCATCGCGATCGGCCGAGCTACCGCTCTCTAGCGTCAAAGCCAAGATGAATTTGAGGGTCGAAGGCCCAGCAGCAAGGCCGTCGCTCCGTTGCAGGGGGCCCTGGGAGCGGGACACTCCACTGAATTGGAGGCTCAGGAAGGGCACCTGGTACTCAAGGACGGTATTTGATTGATATTGTGAGAGGGCTCGAGGAGGATCCAAATTACCTACCTAGTAGAGGTCTGTTTGGGACTGCGGCGGTTGATAACAAGGCAGTAAATCGCTGCCAAGAGGTCATCGACTTACCAGTTAGCAAAGAAAAGGACCATCAGCCTTGTTTGTTGTTCGTCACTGATCACACACTTTCAGGTTCGAAGGCAAGGCAATCTGCACACCACTTTTTCGGTATTAACATCCAATGCAACGCATCTGATGCATGCATTGCGCTGTAGATTATAAACTCCTTCCGACGTCACAAACTTGAGAGGCATTTGTGACGCAAAAGTCGATGCCAGCTACCCAAAGCAGTCAGGTCAAGGCCAAGCCCGAGAGAGCGAGACTAGACCCCGTCGATGACGATCCCGCCTTGGTTTTTGGTTGCCCACATCCCTGATCACCCACGGCTAGGGCTACCTACATAATCAACTTAGCTTGGGGTGTAAATCTCCCGTGATTGCATGGTGATCCTCGGATCGAGCCTTTGAACCCAAAGAGCAATGAATACTTTTACTATCGCAATGAAAGATCATGAGAAGGAGGTGATTGAACACACCACATCTATGTATTTACCTTTAATGGTACGGCACACATTTCATCTTCTGGGCTCACAAGAACCATCGATCGATCCCTTCATCCCGTCACAAAGGGCAATTGGAGGTGAGAGCGTGCGGGGAAACCGGCCACCATTGGCTCGTCATATGTATTATCCCCGCGCCAATATTGCATATGTAATGAAAAGTGTATTGCGATGGCGTGTTGTTTGTGTGTCGCGCTGCGCGGTGTTTGCCTCTGTCATCATCTTGTTGTTCTGGTAGAGCTTATTCACCTGAATGAATGACCGACCACTGCGATCGAGATGACAACAGCTACCAGTAGATCAAGTGAGGGTCGAGAATAGACCACCAGGAGATCAGAGAGCAAAGATGATAAAGAAGGAGACAGACGAACAGACGAACAAACAAACTAACTAACTAAAACTTGGCAGACAGAATGACCCCATTGAACCTCCACCATCCATTAGCCACAATTCTGCCCTTCCTAAGCTTCTAGCGTGATTCCATATATCGATCAGGGAAGGGTGTCTAGGGTGTCTGTCTGATCTGATCTGACGGATGGGATGACCAAGACAGCAAGTTTAGACATGTGTATGTTTGCATCTCCTCAGTGGAGTATGAACCAACCCGTTTTCATGTCAATGATGGTCAAGCCTCGCCCTCAAGGAGCCAGGCCATCACCCGTTACATTGCATTGCATTGCATTGAATTGCAACGCATTGAATTGCAACGCACACGGCACGGCACTTCACCGTCGGTCATGTAGATGTCTTGTGCGTTGCTCCCTTTGGACCATCCGTTCCACCCGCCGACTTGTTAGTGCCACTGACTGCGTCACGCTCTGCCGACTAATTTGCCACACTCAGTCCCTCCATCCCGTGCTCGAGCCTCACTATCTCCAGGTGACTTACATAATTCTGATCTCAGCTCCAGTAGTCTTCGGCGTTGTCCGAAACCTACCATAGGTTATAGAGACTACCGGGAGTTAGAAGAAAACCAGTTTCGATAAATCTTATTAAAATTTCTAATTAATAAATTTTTTATTTAATTTACTATTTTTAACTTAATTTTTTTATTTAAATTTTTTTAATTCTTATAATACCTTACCTACGAAAGAGTGTTAGTTATTTTCCTTTACTTTTTGTGGTCTCTTATTTTTAATTTCATAAGCCTTGCTCTTTTCAGTCAGCCGCGTGCCTGAATCAGGGGACTTTTCCCAACTCTCTTGCACGTGTCAGGTTACCAAGGGGCATGTCTGGCATGTCGTCGGTTATCGATGCTGCTTCGAAAGCGCCTTTCTCCGGCAAACGTTTGATGATGTTGTGATGCTTTGGGCCACTCATGGGTTTCCTGGATCATACTTCATAACGGCTCGTAGAGTTTATCTTGACGCCGTCTGTACAAGTACTAACTCAGTCACGAGGCGGTGCAGTCTACTAATTCCAAGATGAACAATAGTATTCCATATATGGAGTAGGAAGAAGGGAATTGGAACAACCGGAAGACACCTTGATACATTAGAGGTACTAAGGTACTCAGACTACCTACTGCCTACCCCACGCCGGCAAGAGAATATGTTTAAGCTGGACCCCTGCTAGCCCTGTTCAACGATCAAGGTGAAGGAGTAGAAAAGAAGAAAGAAGAAGAAAAATTGCTTCTATAAGCCTTCTTTTCTTGAACAGTAGTGCCTTACCCTGGCCATTGACAACTGGGCAAGTTTGTATACGTACTATGTAGGTACGATACCTAGGTACTAAGGTATTGTAGGTGACCCCGTGTCAGCAGGATTCGTCCAGTCGTGGCGATGCGATGTGAGCAGGGCTACGTGAGGTGAGTGGAGCTCCATTGTCCTAGGTAGGTAGCACCAGAGTGTTACAAGAATTGACCGGTCACTCCATAATACCAAGAAAACCCTTATTAGTAATTTAATTTTAATAATAATAATAATAATAATAGTTAGATTTTAATAAAAAGTATATTTTTATAAGTACTAAAGCTTACTTTAATAGCTTATCTTTTTTTCTTTTAATTTAATATAGTTTTTTTTAAATATTTTAATATTAAATATTTTATTTTATTAATTAACTTTTAAAAGATCTTATTTTAATAC